>JAPKLW010002000.1:87615-114422 GCA_026898455.1 Plectranthus barbatus
CCATCCTGATCATCAGGCACATCCTCAAACTCCCCCTGAGCTCTGCGGCAGCGAACATAAACTGTCTCGGGCTGATCATCGACAGTCAACAACAGCTCCTACATCTGGGTCTCAAGGTGCCCAAGCCGGTATGAAACATCCTGTCTGAACTGAGCACTTCGGTCATACTCCCCTGCTGCTGCTGCTCGCGTTGTCTCGGCGGCAACTCTCTCGGCGGCCAGTAGAGTGGCCTGCTGCTGCATGTACTGGTATAGCATCCCTATATCCATGTCGGAGCCAGAGGAGGAAGTACCCCCCGCAAAGTGGCTCGAGGATCAAGTAGGTCCCCATCGCGGGGGCCCGTCAGAGGTGCGAAACTCCTCATCATGTTGCTCCCCCTCCTCGTCATCCTGGGCTGACTCAGCCCGTCTCTTCTTGGCCTCTGCTTGCTGTAGGGTTTTTCCGTAAACTGAATCACCAAAACCAAACTGAACCGGATTGATCTATGGATATTGCTCATAATTAATTATTCTCAAAACCCTAGCATGCTCCTATGAATTTAATGCATAATTGTGGATTGAGAGATTACCGTAAATCTTTAGTGTCTGTACCGATCTTTTGCGTTTGAATTCCAAGAACCAATTCAACCATGCAATCCGATTTAATCTGCGGAAATAGAAATTTGAACCCTAATTTCTTGATTAAATTTGAAAAACAGAAAAAGAAGAGAAGAGAAATCTGTTCTCTAGATCAGGTCTTCAGATCTGTATCCCGGTGCTGGTCTTCAGGTCTTCAGGTCTTCAATCCCATCTCTCTCTCTCTCTCGGCTACCTGGGTGGATATCTCCTCGTGTGTTAGCATCCTGTGGTCTGGCTGGACTCTCAATCTGTGTAGGAGCCTACTCTGAGGTGCCACCCCATTTGCTGGGATCATCAGGGCCATGTGAGCAAGAGTGCTCATGAACCAGTTCACCTTGAAGTCCAAGTCGGTAACATGTGTGAGAGGAGTGTTTGGCAGGGGAAAAAGATCTCCGTTGGCCAACTTAAGGTGAAGTGGTGGATCCTGAGCCAACATCATCTGAGTGACCAAGTGACAGGAGTCCAAAATACGCCGTCAATGTGCTAGCTGGATATCATCAGTGTTGTAACCCCAGTCGAGGGTAATAGGAGTGATCAGACCACCCCACCAAATGTCTCCCCGCTTGGCCTTTGATTGTCGAGCAATGTTTTCCATAACACAGGCGGCGAGGCTGACATGGATGCCCCTGAGCATACAATCAATGACATGAACCTCCTTCTGCCGGGACTTCCCACTCTCATGCCGCCCAAAGATGCTAGAACCCATCCACTTGATGATGTAGCAAAAAATGGGGTTGTCCACATGTGATGACTTCATATTTCCCGTATCAAATTTGCTGTGGCTCACGGGGGTCAGAGCAGCGATATCCCTCCACATCTGGGCAACATTGAACTCCTGATGCTCATTGAAGATCCCCCCTGCTGGGCAGCCTAGGATAGTGTCAAACTCTGTCCGGGTGAGGCGGTGCCTTTGATTCATCATTTGAAAGGACATTGATTTTGGCTCCGGCCCTTTCCCCGTGCTCATGTGGACTCGAACTGTAGCCATAAACTCCCGAGTGAGAGTAGAGTAGGTGCGCCACTCCTTGTTAAGCTAAGAACCCCAGCCGATGCGGCGGAAAAGGGCATAAACATCTTTTTCAATTCCCAGCTGCCGCATTGTGTCATGGTCGAGGAAAGGTGTTGCCTTAACCGGGTAGGTGAGCAACTCCTCGAATCTGGCTCTCTCTTGGTCATCATAAAAAATGGGGGTGTAATCTTCCACAAGGCCTACAAGGTAGAAAACTCAAGTTCAATACCAAGCCAAAAAAAAAAAAAATTTCACCCTAATATAAGTGCCCATGTAAAATTGGCAACAAAGAAGAGTCAATGACACTTTAATGAACCAAGACATGCCATCAATTTCAAATTTTTAACCACTTCATGAATTGGCCAAACTGGGGGAGAAATAGACATCACAATTGGAACCCTAGCTACCAAAATTCAACTCATCCAAAGCAATGATGTAATATATGGTAATCATATCGACTAAACATGCAAACCATATCGAATTATTCAATAAAAAAAAAGAAACCCAAGTCGACAATTCAATCAAAACCCCAACAAGATTAAAAACCTAATTCAACTCAAATTTGGACTTGAATAATCTTCAAATAAGCATAAAGAATGAAAAGGATTGAGTTTAGGAACATACCTGCCATTGGAGAGTTGAATATGCAAGGGAGAAATCGGAGGAGGGTTTTTGGAGGAGTTTTCGTGCATGTGCGGAAAGTGAGGGGGGAGGGTTCAATTTTTTGTTTTAAAAACTTCAGAACCCGCGCCTCTGTTTCGACCGAGGTGAGGTCCACCCAGCCGGGATGCGGGGTTTAAAAACTTCAGAACCCGCGCCTCTATTTCGACCGAGGTGAGGTCCACCCTGGCCGGGATGCGAGTTTTATTATTTTATTTATTATTATTATTTTATTTTAATTAAAAAGGAAATAACGAAATATGAAAAATAACTTACCTCGGCCGAAATTTCCATCCCGGCCATGGCATTTCCTACCACGGTTGACAAGAAGGCAGGGATCTCGATCGGGGTGCGGGCTGTCTCGGCCGAAACAGAGACTTTTCCCACAAGATTTCCAAAGCTTCAACAACAAAAACTAAGGCAAAACATTAACAAATTCAAAACAACTCAAACAAGAACTAATTTAAACCCCACTAAAGCTTAAAAAATCTAAACTAACTCACACAAAAAACAATAAAATCATTTGGTTACCTCCCAACAAGTGCTTGATTTAATGTCGCTAGCTCGACATTACCTCTTTTTACGGCCTATCCGAATAGCAAGTGTCCACAACAAAGATTTGTTGTGGGCTGTAGTATCTCTTCAGTCTGCTGCCATTGACTTTGAAAGTAGTGTCATCCTGTCCTGCTAACTCGACCACTCCATTGGGGAAAGCACTTACAACTATGTAGGGACCCTTCCACGTTGACTGCAATTTCCCAGGCATGAAGCAAAGATGGGAATTGAAGAGCAGCACCTTATCATCTGAATTATACACCTGTGAGCGAATCCCTTGATCATGAAACCTCTTGGCCCTTGTCTTGTAGATGACATTGTTCTCATAGGCCTCATCCCGGAAGTCCTCCAACTCATTCAGAGACATCACCCGAGTAGCAGCAGCGTGTTTCCAGTCCATGTTGAGCTCTTTCAATGCCTTCCATGCTTTGTGTTCCATCTCTACAGGCAAATGACAAGATTTACCGAAAACAAGCTTATAAGGAGTCATACCTATGGGAGTTTTGTAGGCGGTGCGATAGGCCCACAGTGCATCATCCAGATTAATAGCCCAGTCCTTCTTCTGCTTGACAGTCTTCTCCAAAATTTGCTTGATTTCCCGGTTGGAAAGCTCAGCCAATCCATTCCCTTGAGGATGGTACGGTGTGGTGACTCTATGCTTTACTCCATACCTAGCAAGAAGGGAAACAAGCAATTTGTTAAGAAAATGAGATCCAACATCACTTACCAAGGCTCTCGGTGCTCCAAAACGGGTCATCAGCTTCTACAGGAAGTTGACCATGACTCTCGAATCATTGGTGGTGGTCGGAATGGCCTCCACCCATCTCGAGACATAGTCCACTGCAAGTAAAATATATGAGAAACCACTAGAAGATGGGAATGGTCCCATGAAGTCTATCCCCCATACATCAAAAATCTCGACCTCTACCACGGGAGTCTGTGGCATCTCATCCCTCCTGGAAATGTTGTCGGTCCTCTGGCAACAATCACAACCAGTAATCCAGCCACGACATGTCTCGTGGATAGAGGGCTAATAGAATCCACTAGACAGAATCTTGAAAGCAGTGCGGTTGGCTGAATGATGACCACCTGTCGGAGAGGAATGGCAAGCCTCGAAAATCTACCGCCACTCGGATTGAGGAACACAGCGGCGAATGATGCCATCAGCACATCGGTGCCACAAGTAAGGATCCTCCCAATAGTAGAACCGGGCATCATGCAGGAATTTCTTCCGAGAATAAGGGGAACTATCTGGAGGAAGAGCACCAGTGGCAAGGTAGTTTGCGTAATCGGCAAACCACGGTGTCTTGGACTCGAGCATGACTCTCAAATCTTCAATATAGCACATTTGCTCATCAGGGAAGGTCTCTCGAATCCTCGACTCCTGCTCATCCGCCTCAGATGAGGGCTCTAAATGCGATAATTGATCAGCTATCACATTCTCGCTCCCCATTCTATCCTTGATCTCCACGTCAAACTCCTGAAGTAGCAGAATCCAGCGAATCAACCTAGGCTTGGCATCCTGCTTGGCAAATAAATATCTAATAGCAGCGTGATCAGTATAAACAACAGTTTTCAAACCTATCAGATAGGACCAAAATTTATCAAAAGCATAAACTACTGCTAGCATTTCCTTCTCTATAGTGGTGTAGTTGCACTGCACCGGATTCATGCTTTTGCTGGCGTAGTGGATGACATGAAATAGCTTCCCCCTAAAATGGCCTAGGACTGCTCCTACTACATAGTCACTGGCATCGCACATCAGAACAAACGGCTCACTCCAGTCTGGAGAAGTCAAAACCGGTGAGATGACTAAGGTCTTCTTCAACTGCTCAAATGCCTGCAAACACTCAGAATCAAAGACAAAAGACATATGTTTCTCCAATAAATTACACAAGGGCCTAGAAACTTTAGAGAAATCCTTGATGAATCTTCTGTAGAACCCTGCATGGCCGTGAAAGCTCCTCACTCCTTTGACATTAGCTGGCGGTGGCATCTTCTCAATTGCGGTAACCTTGGCTCGATCCACCTCCAATACCTCAACTGACACTCTATGTCCTAGTACAATCCCTTCCCGTACCATAAAGTGGCACTTCTCCCAATTTAGGCAGAGATTGGTCTCGGTGCACCTCTCCATAACGGTAGCTAGATTCTGCAGACAAATATCAAATGAGCTACCAAAAACAGAGAAGTCATCCATCAATACCTCCCTGATGTCCTTAATCAGATCATGAAAGATGGCCATCATGCATCTCTGAAAGGTCGCCGGGGCATTGCAAAGGCCAAAAGGCATCCTCCGGTAAGCAAATACACCATATGGGCAGGTGAAGGCGGTCTTGTGCTGATCCTCCGGTGCAACTGCAATCTGATTGTATCCTGAATAACCATCAAGAAAACAATAATAGGGATAACCAGCAAGTCTATCAAGCATCTGATCAATAAAAGGTAGTGGGAAATGATCTTTGCATGTAGCGGCATTAAGAGTTCGGTAGTCGATGCAAAACCGCCATCCTGTGATAGGTCGGGTGGCAATCTCTTCTCTATCGTCGTTCTTGATGATCTGCATCCCTCCTTTCTTTGCAACTACCTGAGTCGGACTCACCCACTTGCTGTCTGAAATGAGATAGATCATCCCATGGTCAAGAAGCTTCAGTACTTCTTTCTTTACTGCCTCCTGCATGTTTGGGTTCAGTCGTCTCTATGCTTGCCTCTTTGGTTTGGCATCCTCTTCCAGAATGATCTTGTGCATGAAAACAGAAGGGTTGGTCCCTTTTATGTCCCTGAGTGTCCACCCAATAGCAGCTTTGTGTTGTCTCAGCACTTGAAGTAGCTTGTCCATCTCAACCTGCGTAAGAAAAGAAGACACAATTACAGGAAAAGTGTCATTTGGACCAAGGAAAGCATACTTAAGGTGAGAAGGGAGAGGTTTAAGGTCTAAAACAGGCGGATCGGAGTTAAATTGTCCTGCCATAGTGTCTGTCTCGACCGAGATGGGTTCCATCTCGACCGGGATGGGCGATATTGGACGAATCCCTTTTCCACGTCCCTTTGTTTCGACCGATTTGGACTTCATCTTGCCCGTGCTGCTTATCTCGGCTGTGGTGGCTTTTGTCTCGGCCGAGTTGGCCATTTCGACCATTTTTTGGCACGGTCGTCCTGCCTCAGAGTTTCATCTCGGCCGTTTTGCTCTTCACCTCGGGCGAAACAGAGCCCTTTCCACATTTTCCTCCACTTTTTGGCCAAATCGGGTTGGCAACTTCTCCCTTTGGAGCTCTTTATTCCTTGGAATTTTTTCAAAAACATCCAGCTCCATCACAAGGTTTTGGATCTCCTCATCGGTAGCATCAAGATCTGTAGAAGAAAATAGAGAGTGCAACAAACAGATTTCAAGAAAATCAGGATCAGATTTGAGCGATGAAAGAGGAGAAGAAATCACCGGCTCAAAACAGTTAATCATATGGCACTCCTCTTGGTAACTTCCATCATCGTGTTTCTGCATGGACTTGTAGATTGAAAATGTCACAGTCTCATTGTCGACTCGGAATGTCAGCTTCCCCTCTCGAATATCAATCAGGGCTCCTTCGGTCCTCAGAAATGGTCTCCCCAGAATCAGTGGGATTTTGTGATTCTCCTCCATGTCTAAAACAACGAAGTCAGCCAGAAGTATAAAGTCTTTTACCTTTACCAATACATCTTCCATGATTTCTTTAGGATATGAGATCGATCTATCAGCCATCTGAAGGGTGATGGTAGTCGGCTTGATATCTCCAATATCTAGTCTCTTGAAGATCGACAGCGACATCAGATTAATGCTTGCTCCAGAATCGCAGAGCACCTTGCCGAATGTCTCTCCACCTATAACACAAGAAATAGTGAATGAACCAGGATGTTCCCTTTTCAAAGACATCTTCTTCTGAATTGTAGCACTGCATTCTTCAAACAGGTTCATTGTCTCGTGTCTCAGCATAGGTCTTTTCTGAGCAACCATATCCTTTAGGAACTTGATATACCCCGGCATTTCCTGCAGGGCTTCTATGAGAGAGATGTTAATATGCACTTTTTTCATGTTCTCTAGAAATCTTGTGTACCTCTCATTCATCTTGGACATGGCAAAGCGCTGGGAAATGGCATCGGGGGGTACTTTTCAGGCTGGGCTGGTGTCTGCCTCGGCCATGGCAGAGGCTGTCCCGGTCGAGATGGAGTCGGTGCGGCAGTTGCATCTAATTCCTCTGCCCCGACCGTGGTAAGATCTACCTCGGCCGAGACAGAGGCTTCTCTTGCAAGATCGTCTGCCTGTCTTGCCTCTTCTCCTTCCGGTTGGTCTATCTCGGGATTCTTTGGCCCCTGGTATGATTTTCCACCTCTGAGAGTGATGGCATTGACTTCATTCTTCTGATTTTTTGGATTGGTTTGAGTGTTGCTCGGAAGATGGCCGGGTTTATGTTGGGTTCCAAGAGCTTTAGCAATCTGGCTAACTTGTGTCTCAATGATCTTCATATGTTTCTGCACTAAGTCAACCTTGCTATTGATTCCCAAGACTTCTTGTTCAAGCTTTCCTACTTTATCAGTAGACCCTTCCATGAACTAGGCCAAGATTTCTTCGAGGTTCGGCCTTTTCTTCTCGACAACTCCTCCACCTTGAGTTGCAAAATTAGCCGGTGGCTGTTCTGCTCCTTGAGGATTTGAGTAGGAAAAAAACCGAGATGGTTTCTTGCAGCATTAGGATTGTAGCCCTAATTGTTTTGCTGATAGCCTCCTCGGTAGTTGGTTTGGAAACCACCTCATCGGACAAAATTCACATCCATGCAATCTCCTTCCTCCTAAACTTGGACTTGCTCAACAGCAGCAACTTTCTTTCCAGCTTTCGGTGCTGCAAAATCCTCTCAAAGCTTTTTGAGTTCAGCTTTCATGTCAATTTCCTCAGTAGTAACCTGTTCCACAGCTTTTACAGGCCTTTGTCGAACATTGGACCATCTCTGACTGTTGTTCGCCATCTTCTAGAAAAAATCCATAGCTCTCTTGGGACCCTTTGTCATGATCGAGTCCCCCAAAGTAGAATCCACAAGCTCAATTGTCTTCTCATTCAACCCTTCATAGAAAGTTTTAGCTTGGTCTGCCAAACTCAGGTTGTGGCCAGGGCATAATCTCAATAACTCCTTGTATCTCTCCCAGGCTTCATGAAAGTTCTCATCGGACCTTAGAGTGAATCTGGTGATGTCCTTCTTCTTTTGTCTGATAACACTGGGTGGAAAGAAGTTGGCAAGGAATGCATTCCTCAGTTCTGCCAACGTGCTGATGTTGGTTTTGTCCAATGCAAAGAACCAGGACTGAGCTTTGTCTCGCAGAGAGAAGGCAAAGAGCCTTACTCGGATAGCACTCTTGCTCACTCCATTGATCTTGACTGTATTGCAGAGCATCAAAAACTTATCAAGGTGTGTGTAGGGGTCCTCAGTAGCTTGGCCCCCATATTGGTTCTGCTAAACCATCTGTACCAGGTTAGTCTTCAATTCAAAATTATTGGCATTGATTCCCACTCTGAATTCACTCTCCTGGTACTTCGACCTATACTTCTTTTGAATGGCATCATCATCTTCATCAGCATCAAACCTCACCAGTTCTTCTTCTTCTTCTTCTTCTTCTTCTTCCTCCTCTGGTGGATCAGGCCGCCTATCATATCGAGGATTACGGTTATTCCTCTCATTCAGCATCCTAATCTGCTCTCTCATGGCATGCATCTCACGGACCAGTTCAGTCTGCTCTTCAGGAGTAAGACCTGGTGGAGGGTTCTGATTGTTCGGATTATCCCCCATTTCCTTGTTTTCACTGCTTTCTCCTCCCTCTCGGTTCCTTCTATTGTTGTTTCTACGGCAGGTAGCTTCTATCTCAGGATTGAATGGAATTGGTGCTTTTCCACTCTTCCTTGTGTTCACAAACTATCTAAAACAAAGAAAGAAAGAAAGTGATTACACAGGAATTAACTTCAAAAGGAAATAAATATTGAATGACATTAACTAATTAGGCAATAAATGACTTAAGTAAAACAGATTTAAAAGGAAACAAATAACTAGGGAACCAAATATCAAAGGAAATAAAAATAAAGCAATTTTTTCGTATTTTTTTAAGAATAGCACGTCTCGTCCGTGGCAGGGTCCAAGTCGACCGAGATGAAAAATATTTTCGCCTCGGTCGGGACAGATCCCAACTCGGACGCAACTGAGAAGAAAAAAATGCACGAAAATGAAATTGAAAGCAGTAAAAATAGGGCTCAAATCAGAATTCCAATAACAAATTCAATATCAAGATTTATTCTATTCATTCCCCGGCCATGGCGCCAAAATTTGATCGCTAAAAATTATTAACGACTTAGCATAGCTAACAATATAGCGGCAAATAAAATTATTGATCTCACAGGGAATGAAGCAACGAATATCTTAAGTATTGAATTATAGCTTCTCGGAAGATTGTTTGAGGCAATCAAATTTTGAAAGGGTTTTGGTATCATTAACTTCAAAAACTAAATAGAAAGCAGTTTTTAATCAAGTAAAAATTAACTGGATTTTCAATCAGATGCAAGAATTCAGATTCTAGGGATTTTAATTACTATCAATCCTAACATGTAAAGATAAATTCATCAAATGCCAATTTAATTCCTTGAAAGATGGAAATCAGGAAAATATTGCAAACTTCTTTGTCGGACAGTTTACAAAGTAGATTATCACAATCCCCTTACCCTTTCAGTCTGAAGAAATAATGGAAAAACTCCAGAAAACAATAGATTTTTCCTATAATCTAATTCCCTCTTTTTAAGACAAGAACAAATGATTATATTGT
The DNA here is from genome assembly GCA_026898455.1 of Plectranthus barbatus. Taxonomy (NCBI): domain Eukaryota; kingdom Viridiplantae; phylum Streptophyta; class Magnoliopsida; order Lamiales; family Lamiaceae; genus Plectranthus; species Plectranthus barbatus. Next base: position 97,288 of record JAPKLW010002000.1, read on the forward strand.
GAAATCCTTTTCCTGTTAATTTACTTTCACCTTTTGAGTCTCAAATTAATTAACTGAAAACCTAAATAAGTGGCCAGCAAATCGAGGTTTAATTCAAAGCACATAATTTCACAAATCAATCAAGGAAAGACATTTAAATAAATAATCCTAAAACATGTATTTAGGATAGACTTTAAACCCTAGAATCTGATTAAAAGATTAGTTCATCATAATCATAATAAAAGACATCATGAAAAGAATAAACCTGGAATAATAACTTGCATTGATTAAAATGGAGTCTTGATGGAACAGTTCTTCTCCATACAATGTCTCCAAACTTCAGAACAATAATAAAACTCTAACATTGCCTTAGTAATAATGTATGTCTCTCAAAATCAACAGTCCAACCCTAAAATCTCGAAAATCAAGTGTTTATATAGATGTAGGAATAATCCCAACAAGGTATTAACTCAACAAGGAAAGAAAGGCTAAAAACTCTCAAATCTCACCCCAGCAGAATTCGCCTCGGCCGAGATGAGGTGCATCTCAGTCGGGATGGCTTCAACCCGATTTCCTTCAACTCGACTGCCACATCATCATCTCGATCATCCATCTCGGTCGTGGTAGAGTCCACCACTACCGGGATGGAGCTCCCGCATCGGTCCAATTCCGTCAACATGAGCTTCATCTCGGGCATGCAGCACGGCCGAGATACATTCCACCTCGGCCGAAATAGAGCCATTCGGCCTGTTTCCCACCTTGCTCCAAACTTATCCATTTTCCTGCAAAACTTCACCACCAATTAACTATATAACACTAGAACACAACGATGCACAAATAAACATGATAATCACGCAGCTTGAACACTAAATGAACAAAAATTCATTGATAAGTTAACGAAATAACGAACTTATCACTCTCCGTATAGAAATGCGGTCTTCACATCCAATTGCTCCAACTCTATGTCGTACCGAGAAACCAACGACAATATCAACCTTATAGACCTTTGTTTCACCACTGGCGCAAACACCTCGCCATAATACACACCTTCCCGTTGTGTGAAGCCTCAAGCAACTAGTCTAGCCATGAATCTAACCCCAGAAACCTCTTGTTTCTTCTTGAAGATCCAATTACAGCTAAGTATTGATTGCTTCTCCCCCGACTTATCCACCAACTCCCAGGTGTTATTCTTCTTCAAGGAGTCCATCTCCTCCTTCATGGCATCGTGCCATTTGAGCCTCTCCTTACAAGTTATAGCCTCGGTATAGCTCTTCGGCTCAATATCATCCAGCTCTACCTCTTCCGCCATAACAAAGGCATATGCTACAACATCAGCATATCCAAATCGAGTGGGAGGTCTTATCTGCCTTTGTTCCCTATCTCTCGTGAGATTATAATCTTAAAGTGCACCTGACCCTCGAACCACCTCGATCTCCCCATCCACCTGAGGTGCACTCTTCAACCCACTGGTTGGCTCCACCTCAATCTCAGCACTTGATCTATCTCCTTCGACCTTGTCAGACTGTTCCTCCGAAGCACCACCTTGTTTATCAAGAATATTTTCCCGTTCATCGGCCCCCTTATCCAGATCTCCAACCAGCTCCTCTTTGAACATCACATCCCTACTAATGATGCACTTTCTTATATCCGGCTCGAGACACCATAACTTGTACTCTTTCACTCCTTCGGGGTACCCAATGAATATGGATTTCAATGCCCTCCTCCCAAGCTTATCTCCTTTGATGTTCGCATAAGCCACGCAACCAAAAGCTCTAAGGTTGCTAAAATCCAGAGGATGACCAAACCATATTTTTTCCGGTGTCTTGAAACCTAGTGCAGTTGAGGGGCACCGGTTGATCAAATAAGCAGCAGTAGTCACTGCTTCTGCCCAGAACGACTTGGGTAACTTTACACTGAACAACATGCACCTCGTTCTCTCTAACAACGTCCGATTGTACCTCTCAGCCAATCTGTTCTGCTGAGGTATTCCAGCCACTGTCTTGTGCCTCGCAATATCGTGCTTCGAACAGTACCTCTCGAACTCTTTCGAGCAATACTCAAGGCTATTGTCAGTTCGCAACCTCTTCACCTTCCTTCCAGTTTGATTTTCGATCAGCACTTTCCACTTCTTGAAGGTCTCCAAAGCATCACTCTTTTTCTTCAAGATGTAGACCCACACCTTCCTTGAGTGATCAACAATGAGGATCATGAAGTACCTCGCTCTTCCATTCGAACTGACCCTTGAAGGTTCCCATAGATCTGAGTGGATGTAGTCCAGAGGTCCTCGAGCTCTTTATCGACCTACTCCGAACTTTACCACGTGAGATTTCCCATAGATGCAATTCTCACAGAAATCTAACTCTCTAATATTATCCCCGAGCAACAGATCTTGCTTCGATAATTTTTGTAGCCCTCTCTCACTAACGTGACCGAGTTGCCTGTGCCACAGTACTGACTTATCAATTGTCACTATCGAAGCCTCCCCAGTCATCGTGCTCCCCATCAGAGTGTAAAGCACAAAGCGGTGCTCAAGTTTCTTTAGAGCGTACCATGTCAATACAAAAAGACGGCCAAGGTGATCAAGTCACTAGTGGATCTGAAGACACTATCCATTGAAAAACTCATATGCCGGCTCCTAGCCATAGAGGTGTACGATGAAATTGTCAACTTAGCGGCTATTGCAAATCGTTTACTCCTCATGGAGAAAGAGTGGAAAGCCCATCAGCACCAACATGAACGTGGGCAAATATTCTTTTACCGGTGGAAATAGAATAGGCAAGACTCTAACAAAAGGGAAAAACATCAGTTAGAGTTAAATCCAAATGATCCTCTGGTGGTGGAAACAACCTACACAAGAAGAGAAACTGTCGCTGTTGCTATATCGCCGGGCATTGGGCTAAGGAATTCCGTAAGGCGAAGCACGATCGTGAACAATGGAAGCATGATAATTTTCTGAAAGTTGGACAGAGAAAGATGATGAACCGACTCTACTCATGACACATATCTATGTGTTAAACTAGGTTACTAATGATGTACCCCATACAGTGTACTTGAACGAAGAGAAGGTGATGCCCGTAGATGCAGTTGCAACATCTAGTACCTTGACACCGATGCAACCAACCACATGACTAGATAAAAGAAAGAGTTCACAACTCTTGATAAGACCATAAATTGCTCAGTATGATTTAGTGATAGTTCAGCGATGGAGATGCACGAAAGGGCCACAATCATGCTCAAATGTCTAACCGGTGATCACCACATCCTCTCCAATGTGTATTACACCCCAAACCTACAAAACATTATCATCTTGCTCGACAACTTGATGAGAATGGTTGCTAGATCATCATTGAATGAGGGATACTGTGTATTCTTGATCATGTACGCAAAGTGCTCGCCAGGGTATCGCCTACACGAAACTGACTCTATGTGTTGAACTTGAATCTCGTAGCTCCAGTGAGTTTCCTAGCACAAAAGATAACACTGCTTTGTTGTGTTGGGCATCTATAATTTTGTATTGTGCACAACCTTTTCAGTTAAAAAGATGTTACGTGGTATGCCACATAGTGAACATATGGATGAATTTTGTGACGGATGTGCACTTGGGAAGCAACACAGGAAACCATTTCCACAAACCACAACATTCCAAGCACAAGACCCTTGGGAATTGCTGCATATTGATTTATGCAGACCAATCAAACCAACCACATCGGGGGTAAAAAAAATACTTCTTGCTAATGGTTAATGATTTTAGCCATTTTATGTGGGTTGAGATGCTCAAATCAAATGATAGAGCATTCCAATACTTCAAGAAGATCAAATCAATGGTTGACGCAGAATGCTAGAACAAACAGCGAGCATTCCACTCTGACCATGGAGGTGAATTCAACTTTAGTGCATTCATGGAGTTTTGCAAAAAGAATGACATTAAACAAATCACTATTGCACCTTACTCGTTGCAACAAAATGGTGTGGTGGAGAGATGCAACTAGACAGTAGTGGAGATGAATCGATGTCTCATGAAGTCAATGAAGATACTAAGGATGCTTTGGGGTTAGGCAGTGAAAACCTCTGTTTATAGCATCAACATGCGCCAACAAGGAGTTTACATGATATGACATAGTACGGGGCAAGACATAAAATGATGTCAAATTTGCATCATCTAAGAACATTCAGAGGTGTTGCACACGTGAAGAATCTCGGACCCATAATACACAAACTTTCAGAACACTCAATGGTCGGTGTGTTCATAGGCTACAAAGAAGGTGCGAAGGCTTATCGATTTATAACCCAATAGAAAAAGATTGTATGTGACAAGAGACATCATCTTCGAGAAACATCGTGATAAGAGCCATGGACATGGAACTCAAAGCTGGATGCCACCCTAACCTCACTGAAGTTCACGAAAAGTACATATAATCATGCCGTCTATCAAAGAAGTGATGCACAATCTTTCTTACTAGTGGGAGTTAATGTTGAGGAATTGAACATTACCGATACAATTGTTCAAGATATAATGGCAATCAAGGCACAGATGAAAAAAATATTCAAGATGAGCAATCATGGACTTCTCAATTACTACTTTGGAATAGTGATACTTAAAAAAGGATGGTGAAGTCATGTTGTGCCAAGGAGCTAGTTGGTATGGGTGGCTGCAACCCATGTCACACGCCGATGAAAATTTGATTTTGTTAAAGCAAACAAGATGTTAGTGGGACTATAGATGTAACGAAGTATCAAAGCATCACTGGTAGTCTCCAATATCTGGTCAACACTCAACCAGACCTAGCTCACGTAGTGGGTATCGCTAGCTCATTCATGGGGCACATATACATTCAAGGTACTTTGAACTATGGTTGATGTACAAATTAGGAGAAAGAAAAGTTGTTTTGGTTCGATACTGCGATAGTGATCTAACTAGAAGTCAAAGGATTGTACAACTTTGTACACCAACGTTCACTTGCAAAAGCATGGAGTCACTTCAACTTTTCTTAACGAACATAACTATAATGTGAGTATATAAATACTCCATTTTAATCCTATAAAAAAGAGGACGCACAAAAAAAATGATAGTTTCTAAGAGTACGAAAAAGGAATTGCAGATCCATCACTGATAAATTCTTAAAGCTCTTTATTATTTTTTTGAGCCTCTCTGTTTGAGATTATTGTGTCATCTAGACACATTATTACAGAGATCCACGACTTTTCTTTGACGTGGACTTCGAAAGATTACAGATTTAAGAGGAGTCGATAACAAGAGATACATAAATAACCTCAAAATCGACGTTCCTAAAGAGGACATAAATCTTCATTTTCTAAGGTTGACAAATGAAGCTCAACAATCAGAAGAATGGAAGCTATCGCTCGTACTCAAGTACCATGGGTAGCCAAAGTTGTAGAATGAAGAACCTAGTGAGTCGATAAAACTCAACCAACTACTGTTGGTGTAATTGAGTCGTGGCGATTCAGTTAGTTGACTGAAGATTCTTAGTTATAACCTGTGTTCAAACACGCATACAACTGAAGATGGTTTACTTCCTTCATGCGAGGAAGAAGAGTGGACGTAGGGATTTAAGATCCTGAACCAATAATCTTTTGTGTGCTTTATTGTTTTCACTAATTTAAGTTATTACCTTTGCACTTCACTAAACTGACCATTTGAAACCCAACAATGATCAAGGTTGTTGGAGTATAACTGAAACCTACTTTCTTAATAGCTCTACTAAAAATCTTTACTAGATTTGTAACTAAACTTGGGCCCACACAATGACATACATTTCAGCACGCACTTTTACTTAATTATGTTTTCGCGTACTCTGATATTTGTTATACGTACATGTTTTGGACCAACAGATATTCCAAAAGAAATATTTCTTCTTAAAAATTTATTACAATTGGACATTGGATTCAACAAACTGCATGGATCGTTGCCCACGGAAATTGGGAACACAACTCTTCAATACTTGTCACTTGAGTTCAATGATTTATGTGGTATGATTTTCTACCTCATTATATATAATCATTTGATTGTTACATAATATCATTATTGATGTGAATGTTATCTATTACTCCTTCCATTCCGTCATATTAGGGACGAAAGAGAATGCACAAAAATCTAGTGTTGTTAGTGTAATATAATTAATATTTTATTGGTGAGTGGGAAAAATGTTATCTTTTTAGGAAATGAGACTAATAAATGGGACGGATCGAAAAGGAATATGAGACTAATATGACGGGATATATGGAGTATTTTATCCAACAATTTAGCTTTTAGAGAATTTAATCTTAACCAAATTTTTTTTTGGAAAAACTATCCTATATTTTGTATTTTTGTTAGAGACTTTTATTTCCAATGTAAAATCAATACTTACTCACGCATTATTTTTCGCGTGGCACTGACGTGGCTTCCTCATATAAATAGAATTATTGGCTAATTAGTGTATGTTATCCCAAAATTTTACCTTTTAGAGAATTCATCTTAATTAACTTTGTTATCTCAATCTCATTAGTTAATTTTATACCATATTACTGAAAGAATTAAATCAATGTGACTTGTACGTCAGCTTCCACATCGTGTCCACGCACAAATAAAAAAATATTAATTTTAATTTTGCCTGAAAAAAAAATAACTTCGCTGTCATTAAAACGAATGATGTCATTTAATACAATCATATAGTAAAAGATTTCTTCCACTTTGTCATAATTTCTTTATTCGTCGCTCAAGAATCACAATTTTTTAAAGCCTTTCATTTGTATAATTCTAGATGCTTATTTTGGGATGTCCACTATGGTACGAAAAAGTTTGGAAAAATTAGAGTTCTTGAGTGGTTGGTAAAAAAAAAGTACAAACTACTTTTTTTTTTTTAATATTTGATTGCATAAAATAATGTTATTTTCTTATTATTATTATTATTATTATTTTTTGAGAAATTTTCTTATTATTTTAAATGTGTTTCATTTCGATGGCAAGATTTTAAAAATATGATTTATATTCACGCATGTACGCCATTGTGTCAGCGCCTCTTGGAAGTTAATATGGTTACCTAATGATAAGGGATGAAATTAACTGATGAAACCGAAATTAAAGATAAAATCTCCTAACAAAAATTAGTTGAGATAAACTCTTTAAGGTAAACTTTGGTATAAAATACTTTGTTTCCAAAAAAAATATCTTATTTTCACATGAACGCCACGTTAGCGCCACTTGAAACATAACATGTAAGTCAGAATGATTTAGCACTGAATAAATTTACTAAGGAATAGAAATACATAATAAATTCCCCAACCAAAATTAATTGGGATAAAATTCCAAGCCAAAAGCATGGAATAAAGTAAGTAATTCTCCCTTATTATTTACTAAAGAATAAATTCGTTCCTTATTTTTTTTCACAGAAATTAATTCATATTACCTGGAAAACTATAATTGGGTTTAGATTGAATATACACATTCCCTCCCACAATTTAAAATTCTCAGGTCCAATCCCTTCCACCTTTGGGAATCAAACAGAGCTTCTCAATATTTTCCTCCAATACAATTACTAAAGTGGAGAGATTCCATCATCCATATGCAACTTGAGATCCCCAACAATCCTATATTTATCAGGCAACAATTTGGAAGGAGCAATACCAGATTGTCTGGGAAACTTGAGCAAGTCTCTGTTGATCCTTCATCTGAATGCAAATAAACTTAGTGGCCTCATTCCATCAACATTTACCAAAGGATGCAGTCTTCAATCTTTTACTGTGAATGGTAACGAATTGGAAGGAGCATTACCTCAATCCCTAATCAATTGTCAAGGTCTGCAAGGTGCTGACTTTGGTGACAATGAAATAAGAGGCATGTTTCCCATTTGGATGGAAACACTTCCTGAGCTTCATGTCCTCGTGCTCAGGTCTAACAGGTTTAATGGCAATATGTCCCTACCTTCAGATGTTGAGCATCCATTTCCTAAGTTGCAAATGTTGGATATCTCCCTGAATGCATTTACTGGGCCTTTACCTGAGAGATATTTCAAGAATTTTCGGGGCATGGTAGATACAAAGGAGAATCAGACAAGTGATGACACAAACCTTTTTAGAACTTATATAGAGTTGTCATTCACTTTGAAAGGCTTGGATCAGTCGTTGAAGAGACTGCTGACAACCTTCACAACTATGAACTTGTCCTCGAACGCATTTTCTGGGAGTATCCCAAGTTCAATTGGATATCTTAATTCTCTCAGATTCTTGAATTTGTCTCACAATAGTCTCACAGGAAGTATACCAGCATCTCTTGGAAATATAAGTTTGCTCGAATCATTGGACCTATCTACCAATCATTTGTGGGGGCGGATTACAGAGCAATTGGTGGGGTTGACGTATCTTTCAAAATTAAACCTTTCGTCCAATAATCTTGAAGGGCAGATACCTGAATCTCGTCAGTTCAACACATTCGATAATAGCTCATACATGGGGAATTCAGGATTATGCGGAGTTCCACTGACGAAGCAATGCGGACAACCTCCCCCTCCGATGGTTTCAGAAGAAGATGATGAGGAGGAGTCTCAGTCAGGTTTTGTGGATGGATTTGGTTGGAAAGCAGTGGTTTTAGGGTATGGATGTGTATTCATAATTGGAGTAGGTGTGGGATATCTCATTGTTCGCTTTCGAAGGCCAAAATGGTTGGTGGATTTCTTTTTCGGTGCTGGATATAAATGAAGAGAAGTAATCGAATCGAGCAACAACAAGAAACACTACTTAATTCTATTGAGTAAGTTGAAAGTACTCTTGCATGTATGATGCAGAGTGCATTGTGTATATTGCCTACAAAAACTTTGCCTACCTTTTCGAATAAATTTGAGTGAAATATTAATTCTAACTATGTTTTCCAGTTTCCACGATAATGTTATTCATGATTGATTAGTTTTTATGTCTAGTTGTGTTTATTGTACTAGTCCCCATGGATAATGCATTTTTTGAGTTTTACTTCAATTTTGTGTTCATAGATTGAGTTGCAATATATTGAATTTTGTACATAAACTAGTAAGGAAAACTAGAGAAGAATAGGTGGAAGAGGTGTTCTAATGTTTGATGAATTTGTATATCTATAATTTCTATTCTCTGTATTGATCATTTCTTGTTTCCTTAGATTGTCGGTGGATCTGTCAAACAAATTAAACTAGAATTGGGACTGAACCTAATGAGTTTTGAAGAAGTGATAAAATAATGTAGTCGGTGTATGATGAATATAAAGATGGCCTACTCTCACACCAAATATGTGATATAACCAATCCTTTATTGAACATGACAGTACTTACATACTACCCTTTAAGAAAGAAAGTACCTAAACAAATGGGGCAAAGATAAAACAAATGGACCGAAAACTACTGTTCTGGCAATATCACATGACTACCATCCATCAAATCAATAGCACATAGTCATTTGAACTGCAACGACTTCAGAAATGGAATCTGGATTGGAAGGAAGCCTAATTATAGAGTGCGGTAGGCTGTTTAGATCAATACATGCATATAATAGGTTGGCCGAGTCAAACAACACAAACAATTCCCTTGAAGAAGAATCTTCATAACTCTCTCATCAGCATTAACTTTTTGTTGACACCAGGCCTAACTCATACATCCATTACTGTTACGTATTGAGTGAGTATGGTTTGGCCAAAATCCTGTCAAATTGGCCAAGCTAAATTAATCTAGTTGGTTTGACTTGTTTGAGTTAAGTGATTTACGTGGTTGATTTGAAAATCTTGAAATGAATAATTTGGTTTGACCAATGATTTTAAATGCAAAACCTATTGTTGTGGCCAAATTGACCGCATCTATAGTATTATTTTAAATTTTAAATTGAATGTAAAATTCAAGGTTTATATTCTTTCAAATTGCACCATTATAAATCAACATCTATTTCTTTCTTTCTTTCGGCCGCGACTTCATTTCTCACCAAGTTATAATTGATCACAAACAAAATATATTTATATTAATTTTATTCTTTACATCATTTGTTGAATTAATATTTAAAACGGTCAAAATGATAAGTCAATCATTTGCACTATTAGTCAAAGATTTCTTAAAACGTTTGAATTAGCAAAACCAAACCAAACCATTTAATATAATTTGATCGATTTGATTTAGAATAATTATTTAAGCTTATATAATTTATGAAAATCTCAAATTATATTTATTAATTGGCAAAAACTTGCGTTAGGCAGGTCTAAACGATTTAGGCGGGTTTTATCCTACCCAAATGAGTTGACCCATCCCAATTAGGGTTTATTAATTCCAATTAGGGTATATTATATGGGTCTGAGCTTGGATTAATGGATAAAATTCGCCTAAATCGTTTAGGCCTGCCTAACCCAAGACCATCCCTTATTAATTTGGTTAGTACTTCATTCTTTTTAAACTGATGCATACTCTAATTACATGAGCAGCGAAGTTGCGCATTGACTTGCAAATACCACCTAACTTGCCTTAATTTCAAAAGCTTATCATGTTTTGTTTTCCCACACAACACAACTACTACTGCAATAATCAATTCCATCTGTCTTCGGATCAAGCGTCCCACATCTGCTGACTTAAAAAAATTAACAAACTTAAAATCAACATTTAATTAACTACTCTTGATGATGTCAGCTTGAAAATTTTATATCCCTGGCCTGCACCAAAGAATCCTTTTCACTTGATATTCTAGCCCTCGACTTGATAGCGATCACTATTCTATTTATTCATCAATTCAAAATTGATTGGGATCGCCACACTCTTATAAAATTCTGCAAATCAATACTTGTATTCCAAATGAGCATTAAAAATCCTACATTTCTAACAACATTTTTTTTAATACATATATTTAAAAGGACAATGAAAAAGGACACCTTAATTAATTGATTTTGGGCGGACCCCATCTAGAATTTGGAGAATTCACTCAACAATTTGATATTTTGAGGTAAGTTATTAGTAGCAATCTTTCTACATAATACGAAATGCCTATGGTTGTATGACGTGATTAATTCTAATTAGTCATCATTTATTATTAGATTTAGGATTAGCTCTTCATTGGCTGGTGGCATTGACTTCCAAACTTTCCTTCATTTATATATAATATACTCAACCTTGATTTCCCACTACAATACAATACAACACAACACAACCTTGATTTATCACTTCATCCAAATGGACTCATCTTCCCAAGATCTCCTAGTTGTAGTCCTCCTCCTATTTGGTTGTGTGATGGGATATAGCCAAACCAATATCAACACTGATATATCTTCCCTTCTTGCCTTAAAATCTCAAATTAAATCAGACCCTCAAAACATATTGCTCAAAAACTGGACGTCAGAAACTTCTGTTTGCAGTTGGGTTGGAGTTGGTTGTGATTCTGGTCACCACAGGGTAACGGAGTTGAGAACATATCGTTCATGGATCTTGTCGGAACCATCCCTCCAGAAATTGGGAATCTTTCTTTTCTCCTCTCTTTAGATATGAATAGCAACTCTTTTTATGGGCCTATCCCTCCCTCCATCTTCACCATGCCTCGGCTACAAGTTCTGGTTTTACGAAACAACAGTTTGTCGAGCAGTCTGCCAGATGCTATGTGCAGCCATGGCCTTCACAACCTCGAAATACTTCGTATTTCTTACAATCAGTTGTATGGAGAAATCCCATCCAGTCTGTCCCAATGTTCCCAGCTTGATTATCTGTCCTTGTTTGGCAACAACTTCCGCGGAAATATTCCAAAAGAAATCGGCAACATCACACAACTGCAGCAATTATCCCTTGGTTCCAATCTTTTGAGTGGTAATTAACAACACTCTTCACATTCTTGCTTGCTGTTTATTCAGATACTATATGTACTAAAATTTTTATTATTTATAGGAGGAATTCCACAAGAGATAGGTAATCTTGGTAAGCTAGAGGTACTAGATTTGTCAAACAACTCACTGAATGGGACATTGCCTAAAGAAATTGGGGAGATGAAAGCACTTAGTGAATTGTACCTCGACCACAATAATTTTACCGGTAACATTATTTTTTGCATTTTACCATTGTATATATATATATATATATATTTTTTATTTATCAGTCTCTTAGTTTAAATTCCAAAAGTTAGGAAAAGAAAAAGGAAAGTGATAATAAGGCCAGTGACATGGTAGGGGATGCATGTATACTCATTTCAGAAATGCATAATTCATTAAATGGGTTTGTGGAGCTAATATAATACGGCCTATTGGGCCGGCTTGTTGGACCCACAACATACCCACAGTGAAAGAAAAAAAAGTTGTCTTATTTATGTTAAAATGGGATGCATTTAATTTGTAAAGATTTTCAGAATATTGTAATTAAAGTAAGTTTTTTCTTTTTTTAATTTACAATTACAACACGCCAAAGTATTCTGAAATGATATTTTTTTCATTCTTAATTGATATTTTATGGATTATGCTCAAAGTAATTAGCATATACTGTACATTTATTTATATGCTAACAACATATTATAATCTTACAATTTTGCAGGAGTTATGTCACAATAAGTTCATCTTATTAATCTTAGCATTGTTGGAGTTAGAATCTAAATAAGTTAACTTACACAGGGTCAATGCCAAAAGAAATTTGGAACATTACAACAATTCTTGTATTATTCCTTGGGAGCAACTCTTTCACTGGTATACTTTTTTACATTCTATTATTTTTACTCTTTTTTATTTTAAAATTGGATACACAATTTATAGAGGGAAATGGTGCCATTTTCATTTGTCAAACTCATGATCAATTAATCATAGGTAAAACATTTAACCATTGTGTTATGAGGAGTGATAATAATATAATTTACAACATAAAAATGATGAAGTTTTAAAATTTTGCATTTAATTTCTACTTAACGTAAACAAGTGTATTCATGTATATTTTTGAAGTTGAGGTACACAATTTAAATAGGGAGGATATACTTTCTTGTCCTCAATTCCATGATCAATAAATTATAAGCAAAATGCTTTAACCACTGTAACTCGAGGCCAGAACGTATTTATGTATATTATATATTGAGAAATAGAGAAATTGATAGTTTAATCAAATTGGAATAGTATGTAACATAAAGTCAATACATATAGAATTAACTCCGGTGACAAGTAGTGTTTGTGATAATTAGAAGTTAATCTAAATCCTTGACTATATTGAAGCGTTCTTTTTTAAACAAAACATATGAAGAATTTTAGTTGAATTAAACATTTTGCTAGAACTAAAATCCAAGAAACAGTTATTTAATTAGTGTGAACAAAGAATTCATTTTTTTAACTGAGGAAAGAATTTAATAGAGCCAAATCACTTTTTATATGTTTATATACTTACTTAAACTCTAAAAAAAATAAACCTTTTCTAATCTTGTAGTATATATAATTTACAAATAATGATTGCAGGGAATGTTCCAGAAGAAATTGGTGGTTTGACAAATTTACTAGGTTTGGACATGAGTTTCAACAAGTTCACAGGTCCATTGCCAGCCGCTTTTTTTCGGTTACAATCTTTGTTATTTTTTGACTTTGCCTCGAATCGATTCACCGGAACCTTGTCAAGAGATATCGGAAACATGACTGCCCTCCGCAGAATTGGCCTTGAGGGGAACCAGTTAACCGGTACGTATATGAATGTTACCTATTTCATTATGTAACATCAAATATTTTATAAATAATGTCAAACTAATTTTTATGATGGTATCACAATCCCATAGGTGAAATTCCAAAAGAGCTTGGTCTTCTTGCTAATTTTGAGCGATTAAGCATATGTTGCAATAGATTAAGTGGATCTGTACCGAGAGAAATTGGGAACTTGACGAACATGTTTGGCTTGTTTCTTCACAACAATGCTTTAAGTGGTATGCCCTCTTACCATTTCTGTCTACTTTTGATCATGTGTTTGGCTTTATTTCAAGAATACATGAATAATTTAATTTTATAAATATAATATTGAGGTTTTTGCAGGTAATATTCCAAGGGAGATTGGTCGTCTCATTAATTTAGTGGAGTTGCAGTTGGAATACAACTATCTAATTAATGGATCATTGCCACCAGAGATTGGGAACATGACATCTCTGTTAGGAAAGTGGTCTGCAAATGAAAAAACCAAATAGGCAAGCAAGCGGAAACAAAACCAACACCTTCCCGATTTACTAGAATCTGACAGGAGCATAAAATTCTAGCCCAAGAAATTTTGAAAAACTGGGAATAAAAGAAATAAGAACACACCAATTTAACGTGGAAAACTCTCTTCAAATGAAGAGATAAAAACCACGAGACCTCACGGTCCACCAAGAAATCCACTATTTCAAAAGAAGGAGTACAAGAGTTCTACCCGACTCTAATCTTGATTTTTGGTCCTTTACAATTTTTACGAAGGCACTAGGATCACGAAAGAAAAATCTTCCTTTTTCTCCTCTCTTTTTACTCTCTGTTATTCTCTCAAAATTGCAGAGAATAATCTACTTAAGTTGCTGAAAAATGCTTCCTAAAAAAGCTACAATAAATTACATTGGGAACTGCAACAATTTTCTCTTCTCCCAATGTCAGTGGATGCAGAAAGTCAACAGCATTCCAGCATCCAGTACGCAGCACTCAGCACTCAGCATCCAGCATTCAGCAGCCAGTACTCAGCATTCAGCAGCTAGCATTCTGCAGCAGCAACCAGCATTCAGCATCAACAGCTAGCATTCAGCGGCTAGCATTCAGCAGCAGCAGCCAGCATTCAGCATCAGCACACAACAAACTTCCTTCAGCAAACATACTTCAGCAAACTTGCAAATTTCCAGCAATTTGGGCTTCTATAAAAATACATAGTTGGGAGCCCACCCCAACAATCTCTAACCTATTTATTGATTAATGATAATGAGTTCAACGGTACGATATTTACTACTCTCTTTCTCTTTCATTATTATTTATGAATATTTTCAAACTTAATTCAATGTTTGATCAAACTTACACACATGCATGATTTCACATTTTATAGGTGGTATTCCAAAAGAGATTTTTCTTCTTAAAAATCTAATACAATTGAACATCGGAAACAATCAATTAAGTGGATCGTTGCCCAGAGAAATCGGGAACTCAACTATTCAGAATTTGTGGCTTCATTTCAATCATTTAAGCGGTAAGTTTTCCACCTCATATATGATGTTGGATCATTTAAGTTACATTTTCATTGATATGAATGCTATCCTTTATTGTTTACTATGACACAAGGGGCTGAATTCGTTTCTATTTTTCTTTCTTTCTTTTTTTTTTTATTTTCTGAGAATTATTTTGTATTTATAGTTAATTAGGTTTAATTTCCACCTTCAGCTCAAACAATTCAAGAATTTCAGGTCCAATACCTCCCACCATTGGGAATCAACATGGGCTTATTGATTTGGCCCTCCACTCCAACGACTTAAGTGGAGAGATTCCATCATCCATTTGCAACTTCACATCTTCTCGAATTCTATATTTATCAAAAAACAGTTTAGAAGGAGCCATACCAGATTGTTTGGGAAACCGTAGCAGCTCTCTGTTGATCCTTCATCTGAATGCAAATAAACTAAGTGGTCTAATTCCATCAACATTTACCAAGGGATGTAGCCTTCAATCTATTACAGTGAATGGTAACAAATTGGAAGGAGCATTGCCTCAATCCTTAATCAATTGTCAAGGTCTGCAAGGTGCCGACTTTGGTGACAATGAAATACGAGACATGTTTCCCTTTTGGATGGAAACACTTCCTGAGCTTCGTGTCCTTGTCCTCAGGTCTAACAGATTTAACGGCACCCTGTCCCTCCCTTCAGACAACGACCATCCATTTCTGAAGCTGCAAGTCTTGGATATTTCCCAGAATGAATTTACTGGCTCTTTACCTGACAAGTATTTCAAGAATTTTCGAGGCATGGTGGATACGAAGGAGAATTAGACAAATGATGAAACAAACCTTTTCCGGAGCTTTATAGAGTTGTCGTTCACTTTGAAGGGTTTGGATCAATCATTGCAGAGACTGCTGACAACCTTCACAACTATTGATTTATCCATGAACAGGTTTTCTGGGAGCATCCCGAGCTCAATAGGATATCTGAATTCTCTAAGATACTTGAATTTATCCCATAATAGTCTCACGGGAAATATACCAAAATCTCTTGGAAATATAAGTGTGCTGGAATCATTGGACCTGTCTACCAACCATTTGTCAGGGCGAATTCCAGAGCAACTGCCGGTGGGGTTGACATCTCTTGCAAAATTAAACCTTTCATCCAATAATCTTACGGGGCAGATACCTCAATATCGTCAGTTCAACACATTTGATAATAGCTCATACATGGAGAACCCAGGACTATGTGGGTTTCCACTGACCAAGAAATGTGGACAACCTTCCCCTCCAATGGTTCCAAACGAAGAAGATGATGATGAGTCTGGCTTTGTGGATGGATTTGGTAGGAAAGCTGTGGTTTTGGGGTATGGATGCGGGTTCATAATTAGAGCGGGTTTGGGACATTTCATTGTTCCCCCAAAATGGTTGGTGGTTTTTTTGGAGTTGGATACTAGTAAAGAGAAGCAACAACAAGAAATGTTGGGATTATATACTGAAAGCATATATGATTAAGTGTTTTGTACACTGGTCTTCATGTATGTTGCCGCAACAATGCTCACTGTCTAATGGAACAAACATACAACGAACTATAATATCCTATTATCTCGCCTGTAGGGATGATCATATGGTGTGTAGTAGATCACAGAGGATCATATGAATCGTTTGACCTAGCGAGATATAAACAGTATCACAGCTGAGACGGTCCCTGGATAGGCTGTCGGTCTAAGCTGCGGCACATCGGTTCATAAGAGGGCTTATCCTAGCTACTTGATGTGTCGGTACATTGTTATGTATTGATGGCATCAACAGTGGGATGTGCCATTCACATTGACATACGAATGAGCCAGATCCCTAACATACTTCCTATGATCTTAAACCGAACTGAAGGATAAGGGGCACACACAGATTGACCACACTTTGATTTACTAGAGTGGCGAGTCTTACATGTACTCTAATACTTGTATTTTGGGTGTTGGCAATTTGTGTGTGGCCTGCTTAGTCTGGACGTTTTGGTAAGCATATTCGTTTCAGGATGGTGACATTCCCTGAGGAGCTCACAAGGTTCATTAT
>JAPKLW010002000.1:114432-126515 GCA_026898455.1 Plectranthus barbatus
ATAAAGGGGCGAGTCAGCATTGTTACCGTGGTGAAGGTTAAAACAATATTTTATTAATTAATTATGTTCTGGGTTGAACAAGGAAGGATTAATTAATAAAGAGGGCCCACTTTATTATTTGCATCTGATCCCTGGTCTGGCCCATTAATTGCTCACAGCCCATTAGGGTTAGGGTTTCTCAAAACCCTAACACTATATAAGGCCTTCTCTCCATCAGATCAAGTTAGACTTTCAGTACATTGAAAATTGGGAGAGACGGCGGCGGCTATCCGGAAGGGGAGAAACTTGATCGATTTCTCCAGACCTCGGATTCAACTTGGTAGATAATCCTCACCAAATTTCCAAGGAGCAAGGGAACAGATCAGAAGATCAGATCTGTAGGAACAACTGTTCATCGCCGGTGTTCAGATTCAGATCCAGATCTATTTCATCGTTATTGGCTCCGATCTAGATCTGTAGATCAAATGGTGAAATCAGGTATTCTCTAATCCATCCTCTGCAATTAATTTTGTAGGAGCATGCATAGGATTCGCATGGTTTATTTAATTAAAATTTATTCCTGGTATCCTAAGAACGACCCTTGGCAAGAAATTCTTAATGGAAACTCGTGTTGTCCATCGTAGACTCAAACCCTACAAGAAACACTTCTTAATTTTATTGATGTAGTTGGAACCACTCTTGCATGTTTGATGCATAATGCATTGTTTATAGTACTTCTCTTTCATGATTCATCTTTTGTTTTGTAATTTCCTTATTTATTTTTTCTTTTTTTGTGCTACACCTACTTCACAAACCTTCAATGACAGTAAAACAAAATCAGTGCTGACGATCATGCACAAGTATTTCTTGCTGATTCACACGAACAAATTTTATGAATGGCTCAAAGCTGAGTCTATCAATACACAGGGTTTACTCTATTATATTAGGCAAAAACTTGCGTTAGGCAAGCCTAAACGGTTTAGGCGGATTTTATCCTACCCAAATGGGTTGACCCATCCCAAATAGGGTTTATTAATCCTAATTAGGGTATATTATATAGATTTGAGCTTGGATTAATGGATAAAACCCGCCTAAATCGTTTAGGTTTGCTTAACCCAAGACCTTCCCATTATATTATTATGGTGGAGTTCACTCAACATGCAACCATTGGATTGCAATTAAATGGTGGAAGACAGAGGAGTCATTCCAATTGTAATAAAGTTATACTCTCTCCGTCCCGGTGAAGTAGTCCCTTTTCTTTTCGGCACGGAAATTAAGGGTTGTGAGTGTAGTGGAATTAATATTTTATTGGTGAGTGTGAAAAAGGTTGCCATTTTAGGAAAATGGGACTATTCTATGGGACAAACAAAAAAGGAAAGTGAGACTACTTCAATGGGACGGAGGGAGTATGTTATTGTGGTCACAACTTTGGATTTGAAATCTGAATTTAGCATTTGTCAATTTGTACGAGATATTTGGCATGTCTGATGCTAAATTTTGGAGATAGCGAGACCATGTGTTGTATTTCAAGGGTCTTGTGCTAATTATAAAATATTATGTTTTTATTTTAATAAAGTTATCATAATATTACATATAAGAACAAATTAGAATCCACCGAATGATGTGGCAACATTATGTTCTTTGGAAAGGTGTGGGTCTACATCTTGAAGAATAAGAGTGATGCTTTGGAGACCTTCAAGAAGTGGAAAGTGCTGATCAAAAATCAGACTCGAAGGAAGGTGAAGAGGCTGCGAACTGACAATGGCCTTGAGTATTGCTCGAAGGAGTTCGAGAGATACTGTTCGAAGCACGGTATTGCGAGGCACAAGACAGTGGCTGGAACACCTCAGCAGAACGGATTGGCAGAGAGGTACAATCGGACATTGCTGGAAAGAACGAGGTGCATGCTGTTCGGTGCAAAGTTACCCAAGTCGTTCTGGGCAGAAGCAGTGACTACTGTAGCTTATTTGATCAACCGGTGCCCCTCAACTACACTAGGTTTCAAGACATCGGAAGAAATATGGTCTGGTCATCCTCCGGATTTTAGCAACCTTAGAGCTTTTGGTTGCGTGGCTTATGCAAACATCAAAGGAGATAAGCTTGGGAGGAGGGCATTGAAATGCATATTCATTGGGTACCCCGAAGGAGTGAAAGGGTACAAGTTATGGTGTCTCGAGCCGGATGTAAGAAAGTGCATCATTAGCAGAGATGTGACGTTCAAGGAGGAGCAGGTTGGAGATCTGGATAAGGGGGCCGGGGAACGGGAAAATATCCTTGAGAAACAAGGTGGTGCTTCGGAGGAACAGTCTGACAAGGTCGAAGGAGATAGATCAGTTGCTGAGATTGAGGTGGAGCCGACCAGTGGGTCGAAGAGAGTACCTCAGGTGGATGGCGAGATCGAGGTGGATCGAGGGTCAGGTGCGCTTCAAGATTATAATCTCACGAGAGATAGGGAACGAAGGCAGATAAGACCTCCCACTCGATTCGGATATGCTGATGTGGTAGCATATGCCTTTGTTATGGCGGAAGAGGTAGAGCTGGATGATACTGAGCCGAAGAGCTATACCGAAGCCATAATTTGTAAGGAGAGGCTCAAATGGCTTGATGCCATGAAGGAGGAGATGGACTCCTTGAGGAAGAAAAACACCTGGGAGTTGGTGGATAAGCCGGGGGAGAAGCAATCGATAGTTAGCTGTAAGTGGATCTTCAAGAAGAAACAAGAGGTTTCTGGGGTTAGATTCAAGGCTAGACTAGTTGCTCGATGCTTCACGCAACGGGAAGGTGTGGATTATGGAGAGGTGTTTGCGCCAGTGGTGAAACAAAGGTCTATAAGGCTGATATTGTCGTTAGTTGCTCGGTACGACATGGAGTTGGAGCAACTGGATGTAAAGACCGCATTTCTGTACGAAGAGCTGGAGGAAAGGATCCTTATGACGCAGCCCAAGGGCTTCGAGGAAGCTGGTAGCGGGGAGAAGGTGTGTCTTCTCAAGAAGTCATTGTATGGATTGAAGCAGTCTCCAAGGCAGTGGAATAGGCGGTTCGACAAGTTCATGATTCAACAGGACTTTGATCAATGCAAACATGACCAATGTGTATATTTTCGAGGTGAATATATGCAGACTCAAATTTATCTACTGCTTTATGTAGATGATATGCTGATAACTAGTCGAGATAAGCAAGGGATAGCCGAACTTTAGGAAGCTCTGATTCAGGAGTTCGAGATGAAGGATCTTGGTTGTGCTCGAAGGATCCTGGGTATGGAAATAGTTCGAGACAGGGCTCGAAAAAGACTCACATTATCTCAAGAGGGATACTTGATGAAAGTTCTTGAGAAGCATGGAATGAAGGTTCTAAAGCCTGTGCTCACTCCGTTAGCAGCTCATTTCAAGTTGAGTGCTGCTGGGAAACTCGACAAGGAGGAAATGGAGTTTATGAGAGGTGTTCCTTATGCGAGCGTTGTCGGTTCGTTGATGTATGCTATGGTCTGTACGAGACCGGATCTTGCTTATGCTCTCAGCATGGTTAGTAGGTTCATGGCCGAACCTAGGAAAGAGCATTGGGCAGCTCTGAAATGGGTCCTCAGGTATGTTCGAGGGACAGTTGGAAAGGGTCTAGTCTTCGAGGATGATGGTTCGAGCTCAAGGCTCCCAGTCGAAGGGTTTGTGGACTCAGATTATGCAGGATGCATGGATACGAGGAAGTCATTGACGGGTTTTGTGTTCACATCGTATGGAACGGCGATTAGTTGGAGAGCAAGTATGCAGAGGGTAGTTGCTTTATCTTCGACGGAGGCGGAGTACATTGCCTTGACTGAAGCGATTAAGGAAGGTCTGTTGTTGCTCGGATTCATGAATGAACTGGGGATTGATCAAGGAAGAATGAAGGTTTCCTGTGATAATCAAGGTGCTTTGCAGTTGGCAAAGAATGATGTTCATCATGAGAGAACTAAGCGCATCGATGTGAAGTTCCATTTTATAAGAGATGTGGTGGCAGTCGGAGAGGTCGAGCTACACAAGGTCAATACTCTCGATAATCCTGCGGATATGATTACGAAGCCAGTTCCAAGTACTAAGTTTGAGTACTGTTTGGAACTGATTAAACTGTTGAAGTCGAACTGAAGAGGAGGTGCCAAGCCGAGGTGATATTGAGCCTAAGGTGGAGAATTGTTGTAGTAGTCTCAATATAACTCAAGGATGTAGTTCGAGTGGGTCGAGGAGACTAGTCCGGTAAAGTGGGTCGAGCTGTGTAGGTCGAGGAACTCGAGGAGCAGTTCGAGTTGGATAGATATGGAAAATATATTGTGTATATCTTGTTTCCTTGTTGGACAAGATTTTATCCTTATTGGTATTAGATTTGGATAGGTATAAATCTATTTTAGATAGATTTAGGTTTAAATATATACTACCATATCTAGGTTTTATATTCCTTATGTGATTAGGAATATCTCCCTATATATACCCCTGCTCCCCACCAATTGTAATTGTCACATACTTTGTATTTTCTTCACCATAATAATATCATCACCGAGGAGGCTTGAAGAGTGGACGTAGAGCTTACGCTCGAACCACTATAATTCTTTGTGTTCTTGTATTTTCTGTTAGTTATTTGTGTCGCAATCGCTTCAATTCACAACATCGTTGATGATCCAGTAAAAGAGATTCCTCTCATCAGTCATTGTTCGAGTACTTGGCACCTTTTTCTTCACCACATTCGGAGATATTACCTTGTTGAATTTTTTCCTTTCGTTTGCCGTTCGGGTTTAAATTTGCATGCTTCTTTCGCATTCCTTCTTTTTCTATTTAAAACCAAAATATGTCAATCATATGAATATTGTTTATAACTCTTATTGATTTATTTTTTGAAATCAAATATATTTAAGCTTACTTTTCCAGTATTTTTTGCAGCCAGCTTCCCAACACCAGATGTATTTGCTCTCTCGATTGACTTCACTATCTATAATTTTGCAATCTAAAAAACATACAATAATTAAAAATCATTTTACGCATTAATTTTACCCTATATATGCATGTAATTATTCATTTTTTTGCAAGCAAACAAAATATATATTATATTATTAAAAATTATTGTTTACCGGTACATCTTCTTCAAAGTCATCATCATCACTAACCTCGGTTCCCTGCAAAATATATTGTACAAATTATTTTTGTATTAACACTACATTTTGATAAGTAATGATTATTGACAAATATTTTTGGTATGTGCATAATAATACCATTTGTTACTCACCAACAAAGTGATTGATGTGTGTTCATCAAGCTTTTCAGGTTCTTTTTCCTTGTTTTCCACTTTCACTACGACTTGAACATTCACATCTTCTGATTCGTTGGGTTCGACTTTGTTTTCATATTCTTCATTCATTTGTTGTTCCTTCTCCTTTTCGGCAAACTAAATGCAGAAAAAAATACATTATTTACGTTATAATTTTATTTACGTAGATTTAATAAAATAAGTACTAATGTAATTCTAACCTTTTGTGTGAATCCCAAGCTGAAATTGGGATAATCTTGTAGTATCTCCCATGCTTCCATCATCTCATTCAACATTTCATCGAATTCTGGGCTATATTCCAAAACAGATTGCGATTCTTGTACTCCTGGATCCTCATTTGGCTTAGCATCCGAATTTGCCGGTATCAGAAACTTTGAAACTTCGAATGCGAAGTTGTATCTTGGTTTTTGCATTATTGACTCTGGAGCGTTTGTCAGTTTTTGCAGAAAACTAGTCAGACTGGATGTTGCTTTTTTCATGCTTTCCATCAAGTCTGAAAGATAATCTTCGTCTTCATCTTTTGATGCAGCTTTTGTTACCTTGTTCCCAGCATTCTCTGTTTCCCTTTCAGAATATACACCATCCAAAATGTTTTGCTCCCATTTCCTGTATGCAGCTAGTATCTCCTCCGTCACTTCCAGTCTAGGTTCCGGATATCCGGTCCCAAATGCTTTTCGGTCAATTTCATCTTTTTATCTTTTACGCAGAATGTTCGCTGTCCATTCATGATATGTTGGGAAAACATGAACAACACTTATTTGGTAATGGACTATACGGTCCACATATACCATCTGTAATGAAGGAAAAATTATCTTAATTTTATATGCAATAAATTAGAAAAATAAGAGCAGATAAAGAAGAAATACTTACAATCAAGAAAAGCAATGGGCCCGTATACTTTCCAGCCGATTTTTTCATCCAGGTTACATGCGTTCGTATGAGAGTAGTCATCATGTAGTTGCACCAGTTGTAGTCTCTTATTTTTCCAGATTCATGTAGGGTGGATATTATTTTCGGCATTATGTAACCATGTGGCTGATTCTCAAAAAAGATCGACTCCACCATAACCATGAAATTCTTACAAAATACATCCCCACCATCTACATCATCCAACATAACCCTAAGGACATCAACACTGGTAATGTTGTACTTAGTCTTTCCAATATTTTCAGCCCACTTGTCTATTTCCTCGTTATAGGTGCTGTGTGTTTTCCTATCCACTAACTCACCCTCTTTTGGGAATGCTAATGTGATCCATACATCTTCTTCGGTGATGTGAATCCTCTCTTTATTTGGCAGTGTTAAACAACAACTTGCTGGACCAAATTCGACACGCACCAATGCGCCATTCTCATGGGTAGTTCTTTAATTTGCATTTTAAGTATTGAAGCAAACCCCATTTTTGATACAGCTAGCTTCTGCATAGTATTTAGCTTTCTAATTGCCTCAAGAAACTTTCTGGGACTTGATCTATACCCTAATTCTGGAAATTCTTCTTTTCTATCAATATCACATGACACTTCACCCATGGTTCTTGCACGTTTTGCTAATATAATACAAGTAAATTAGTTATTCTAAATTAAAGATTTACATATAAATTTTAAATTTTAATTTTCTCACCTTTAACATTGTGCTCCTTAACTGAAATTCTTTTTTTTCCCATTATGGATGCTGTAACAATAATTTGAAATCTAACTAAGTTTAAACTTAATGCACATAAACAAATATTAATTCACAGTAAATTAATTAATCATATTTTTATTTGCTACTTTTACATTGCAAAATTAAAAATAAGTTTAAACACAGTAAAGATGCAACAATAGTACAGAGAAACTGCATAATTAGACATATGATTACGATATTAGTTTAGAAATAAACATGTTGCAAAATGATATTTACTTAAGCACCAAAAAATCCACAACAATGCACAAAACCATCATAATTATTGCATACCGAGCTATTTATTTATGTACTTCATTGTTAATATAATCCATTGCAAAATTAAGATTACACATGTTCCACACTTGCAGAACAGTTGCAATTTAAGATGCACCAAAAAAATCACAACATTGCATAAAACGTTCATAATTTTCGCATAAAGAGCTATTTATTAATGTACTTCATTGTTAATTTAATCCATTACAAAATTAAGAGTAAACATGCTACACATATACACTTCTGTTGCAGTTAAACATGCAATAATAGTACATAAAAACTGCATATTTAGACATATCTGTATGCTATTAGTTCATAAATAAAATCATTGCAAAATGGAATTTACTTATGCACACAAAAATCCAAATCATTACAATAAACGTTTATAATTACTGCATAAAGAGATATTTATTTTAGTACTTTATTGTTAATATAATCCATTACAAATTGAAGATTAAACATGCTCCACACTTGCAAAACAGTTGCTGATAAATATGCAACAATAAGTCAGAAAATCTGCATAGTTAGACATATCATTATGTTTTAGGTTTAGAATTAAACACATTTCGAAAAGCTATTTACTTATGCTACCAATAATCCAAAACATTGCAATAAAACTTCATAATTACTGCATAAAGATATATTTATTTGAGTACTTCATTGTTATTATAATCCATTAAAATAGAAGATTAAACATGTTCCACACTTGAAAAACTGTTGCTGCTAAATATGCAACAATAGTACATGAAAACTGCATAGTTAGACATATCAATATGTTTTTGGTTTACAATTAAACACATTTCGAAAAGCTATTTACTTATGCTACCAATTATCCAAAACATTGCAAAAAACCTATATAATTACTGCATAAAGAGGTAAATTGTAATTGATCAGAATGTTCAAAAAATGCTTAATTAGAGCATTATTTGGGCAGTAATGTGTATCTCCCCTCAATTTAAATGTAATTATTAAAAGTGCGTAACTCCAGTGTCAAAAGCTTTTTTATTTTAACAAAAATTACTTCAAGTTTGCAATCGTTCATAGATATTTAACAACCCAATAATCTTTAAAAATAATAAAAAAAAACTTCCAAAATTTTGAAATTTACCTCTTCCTCTTTGGATGCCTCAATTTTCTTCCCTCGACGGTTTGATTTCCGGTTGATGACTCCCTACAAAATTAGTTGTTTTTCATCCCCAAAAAAAAAACCTGGTTATTTAAAGTGCAAAACAATCAATAAACTAATAAAGATTCTATTTTTTTGAAGCATGTAGCATTCCGCTACTTACTACAGTTGTCGAACGAAATTTTTACGAATGCCAAGATGAGTTTCAAAACTTTAAAACTGAAAAAGTTGTGGAAACAAAAAAAAAACCTTACCCAAGTATTGTCGATCGCGATTTGCAGTTTCTCACACAATGTCACTTCGAATCCCTTCGAGAAATATGAGCAATCGTCGTCTTCCTTCGTCTTTTTTTTTGGTTTTTTCGGAGGATACGATTTGATTTTTTTTACCGCTGTTAATGCGGTTGGTGTATATTTTTTCTATTTTAACAATTATCAATTATGTTTAAACCTACCACCATTATGCATTAAATGTCCGATAATTAAGCAGTTGTAATCGTGGGAAGTTATGGGGTTTTTTTGCAAAAGTACTAAATTAGCCTTTATTGCAACTTTTTCCTTCTTTTTAAGCATCGAATTTTTTGAATGCAACTTTAAATCTAAATCGTTCAAATTGTTAATATAAGGCTAGGATTAGGTCTTATTTCACATCTAAGAGAGGGTTTCCACCATAAGCACCCCTATATATATATATATATATATATATATATATATATATAATAATTATATGTTTAATGGATATAAAGAATCTACACGTTTTATAATTTTAACATAAAATAAAAATGTTATTTTAAATTTAAAAAATTAAATTTATGTTCTAACGTTTTATAATTCTTTATCATATAAAAAAATATTAATTTAAGTAAAATAAGAAAAATCAAATTGATAGACCCTTATTTATATATTCTATAACATATAATAAGATAAACTAAATTAAATAAGAAAAAATAAACTGGTGTATCACATTTTAAAAGATAACCATTTGTCAATCTTTACTAATTTAAATTAAAATTACTTAATAATATTGCATTTTTAATCTAGTGATTTTAAAATGCATAGAGATATGAAAACCGAAAACAAAACGTGTAATATTTGGCTATAATTACGACTATTATTTTATATATATTTTTTTATAATTCAATATATAATTACATTGGTTGGTTGCTCACTTTCATTTATATGTTCGAAAGTATTCATACCTATTTGTTTTGATGTGACAAAAGAATGTATAGAAACCATCAAGTTAGAGTATTTTAGGATTAGCCTAGTCAATAAAAATTTGTAATGTGATGTTAGGATGTCTATCGAGTTGTAATCGAGCTGATGAAGTTGATCAAGACAAGCTGGATCGGAATCATAATCACCAGTTTAGAAAGTGTGAAGGACTAGAAGAAACTGGATCGCGGCCTCAAACTGACAAATCAAAGAAATTGATTGAAGACACCTACTTGGCTCTTCTCTAGTTTACAAGACCAGTTTCCACTCACACATAGAGACATAGAGAAAAAGTCAGAGGAATCATTGAAGATCTGTCTTTATGAATGGAGACTCCTTAAAGATCGAATTTATGCAAACCGGTTTAGATTCATCGGGCTGGCAGAACCATTCGACATCCTATGTGAGAAAAGGACGAAGCAAATGGAGTCAGGAAAAGCATCAAGCTCCCGTAAAAAAAAGAGACGCCTCAGGTTGGACATGCTTAATCCGTTTCTAAACGACTATATTTTTGAAACCTTTCCTATTTCGTTTATAAATAGATGAAGTACTTCTAGATGAGAGGTTACTGATTGCCCATACACAAGATATAAACTTGAAAAAGCAACGACACTCTGCGCAAGTGAAACTCAAAGCGTTTCTATCATCAAGGCTTAAATTTAGCCAACTGTGTGTCATCAATTTGAACACGAGACTCTTAGCTACTTAGCTAGAGTTATATATTTGTGTTCTTTCTTTCCTTGAAATAACACAACAATTGTAACTCTCTTCAAGTTGTAACTATCACGGGTAGGGCTGGCAATTTAAAAGCGAGCACAAACACGACACGAACCTGTTAAGCTCAAACACGAACACGACACGAACCCGTTAAGCTCAAACACGATAATGACACGACACGAAAACGACCCAACACGATAAAAATTAACCTTACTAAAATTGTCAGTTTTACACTTGGGACAAAAAAAATTTAATACGACACGATAACACGACACAAACACGCACGATAATGATGAGCACGAACACGACACGAACCTGTTAAGCTCAAACACGAACCCAACACGAACCCGTTAAGCTCAAACACGATAATGACATGACACGATAAGACACGACACGATAACGACCCAACACGCACGAATTGCCAGCCCTAATCACGGGCATCAAGTCACAAGTTCGAGAGTTTTGGGAAGAACTATAAAATTCCCAAGTCCCAAAGAAGGAGGCTGCGTGGTGTGCTGATCACTGCGAATTTTGCAGATTAATTGCAAACACAGTGGAAAATAAATTTATAATGTACTCAAAGGTGGTCGAACCCAGAGGAATTGTGCAACGAAAATATCTCATATACTAACTATAATTTTAAGATTTTATTGTTTGAGTAAATAGAAATTTGGTTTTGGTTATGGAATTTAAAGATGACAAAACTGGAATTTAAATGGTTTAAAAAAGCAATATTAAAGAACACAGATTCTAGGGCAAATAATCAATCAGAATACATGCCAAATCAATCAACTCTACAATGGTGGGAAAACAAATAAAGTATTAAAATTCCTTGGTTGACAATTTTAACCTAGGTTACTATTATGTGACTGTATATGCATGGTTGGCCTCAAGAACACATTAATAATCAACCTGAATAAAAACAAATTTAATTCCGTACAATTGATTAATCTTCCTTTTGAGACAGAAAACCAATTATATTCAATTCCTCTTCCTATTATTAATCTTCTCATCTCAGTCTTTCAATTAACAATTATGAACATAGATACAATTTCATCTCTTGATCCATCATCAATCCTAAGTTCTATCAATTAAATTAGGAATTGAAATCATGCAATTTCGAGTTGATTAATTTAACATGCAAACATGATTAATTACACATAGCCCTAGAACCCGCAAGGGTTTCTAACCACTCATGATGGAAAGAAACACAAGAAACATATTATTAAATTACATAATAAAACTTACAATAAAAAGTAAAGGTTGTTCGAGTCTTCAATCTCCAAGAACATGAATAAAAACTAAACTTAGGAGTAAATAATGACAGAATCCTCTATGATAATGAATTCCAGAAGAAGAACCCTTCAAAACTCGAACAAAATAAGTATTTATAGAGGTAGAGGTGTATAAGTTGGGATCTAGGGCCAAAAATATGATTTAACGACAAAAATCTCAATTTTTCCTTTTTCTGGATCCGTCTTGGTCGACATGAGCTTGCGTCGGTCGATGCGGATCCCCTTGCGTCGGTTGATCGCTATAAAAATTACAGCAGCAAATAAATTTATAATAACCCGAAGGCTAGTCGAACCCACAGGGATAGTGCAACTAAGTCATCTCATGTACTGGACACAGTTTATCAATTCGCTGTTTGAGTGAACCAATTTTGAAAAGGGTTTTTGTTTGTGAATTTAAAAATAACAATTGAAAGAAAGTAAAGAGTTTTGAAAACAATAAAGAAAAGCACAGATCCTAGGGCAGATATGATATAATTTAGTTCCCGAGTTTAACACAATGGTGTCAAAGATAGTAAAACACAAAGGTTT
>JAPKLW010002001.1:9280-41497 GCA_026898455.1 Plectranthus barbatus
TGGGTTTGAATATTTAATTCTTGCAAGTTGATCAGTTTGGTAGATTTCCCTGGAATCT
This sequence comes from Plectranthus barbatus, assembly GCA_026898455.1. NCBI lineage: Eukaryota > Viridiplantae > Streptophyta > Magnoliopsida > Lamiales > Lamiaceae > Plectranthus > Plectranthus barbatus. Next base: position 9,339 of record JAPKLW010002001.1, read on the forward strand.
GTGCTTTTTAATATTTGAATTTTCTCTTTAATTAATTGTTTCGAAAACCCAAAACCCTTTTGAATTACCCAAACAAAGGTTTTGAAAACTATAACCAGTATATGATTTTCCCTCGTTGCACTATCCCTGTGGGTTCGACAACCTCTGGGTTTTATAAATTTATTTGCTCTATGCTATGATTTGTATGCAGATTTAGCATCGATCAGACCCTATAAAAGACCCCATATTGCGAACCCATTGAGCTCATCGGGGCTCACTAGATGGCCAAAAATTGTAAAAAGGCAGAACCCAAACTGCCCAAACTAACACCACGGTTTCGGGCCCGCGGTGACGGCACCCGCAGCAGCCTCCTGGGGCTGCGCGGGTGAGGACCCCCATAGAGGAATTGGTCCTCCAAGCCGAAAGGTGTTCACGAACACCCGAAGGAAGCCGGACCACCCTTGAGGTAGTCCGAAGGGCCAAAATCTGGGAAATGAATCAAGTAAATATAAGTTCGATAACTATTTTTTGACTTGACAGGTCATGACGGACTTAACCAGCCAAGCCAAAGGGGCTATTGTTGGGGTCCGACTGGATTTGGCCCTCTAAGAGGCCCGATTTTGGATCCAATAAGTTTCAGTAAAGAGCCAACGATAAACCCGGCCCAGGACGATCGCACCATACCAGTCCATGTGGACCAAAGCTCGCCACGAAACACAATCCGACCAAGAGAAAAAGCAACTCGCCAAGATCGGGGGCAGTCCGATTAAACTAAAAAGCAGTCCGAACGCTAAAAGGGAGGCTCAAAACGTAAATATCAACCCGCCATGACGGTCTCTACCGGTCAGGAAGAAAGGGGAGCTCGCAACGGCTAGCATGCGATACTTGGGGAAAGCTCAACTACCACGTGGGCGAACCACCCCGATTATCCCAGAGACGTCCCCTAACCACCAGGCGAAGACCCCGAAAACCCTAGCAAAAGACTCACTCCTATAAATACCCCCTACAGGCAACGGTCAAGGGGAGGAAAAAAAAAGAACGAAGAGAGCACACCACTTGAAATTCACTAACGCTCGATCCAATTGAATCGAAAGCTCATCTCAATTTCTAATCCAATCTATCCGTATTTGTACTTATCGTATTGGCTCGTTGTATCCTCTTAAATTTTACGCCATTCTATGTATATCTTTGTTCATGGTTCTCTGGGCTTCGATTTCTGAATAATTGTACCCGCAACAATTTGGCGCCCACCGTGGGGCCTCGAGAACAAATTTTGTTTCTTCTTTGAAGGGAATAGCTGACGATTCTGGAAAAACACACGTTGTCGAAGTTGATGACAAGAAAGATGCTCCGACAGAAGGTCGAGCCAAGGGAGCCGACCCCAGAGCGGTGCGAGGAACTTTGGCAGGAGCCGGACGAGGTCGAATAGATACAACCGGCAGAGGAGCCCCACGTCCACCGAACACGGGGGGAACAGTGAGCTACTTGATGAGAGCCTTTAACGCCACTCCTCTCGGAGAACAGTGAGGAACTTTCTGCCGCCGCCGCCGCCGAACTTCTTGGAAGACCCTCACGTTGCGAGACTGGTAACGCAAGTACAAGGCACGAGGGAGATGATCGAGACGATGGGGGCCAGAATGGAAGACGTGTCGAGGAAGTATGAACTCTTCGAAAGGGAGAATCGAAGACTGCAGCTACAGGCAAGCAACGCACAGCCTATCGTCCAGGAACCCAGAATTACAGGGAAGGATACCCGGGGCACTATGAGAAGTCTGGAGGACGATTTCAATCGAACTGAGAAGACAGACGACAGAAGGACTCCGGGAGATCCCCCCATCCGCACAAATCCGGTCAGCCAACTGAGCCAACCCGAGGTCCAGGCTATCCATTAGATCGAGCGACGGTTCGAACAAAGGCTCAGCTACTTTGAGTCACTGCTCGCTAAGGTCCCCAGACTCCCTCTTCCAGAAAGGACCATACTGCGCGAAAGTTATGCGAAATCCCCATTCACTCCGGAGATTGCGGGGGCGGAACTACCACCCAGATTCTCCCTGCCGAGCTTCGTCCTCTACGATGGGACTTCGGATCCGAACAACCACATTGTTGTTTACAGGCAGAAGATGCTGGCATTAGAGATTCCGGGCGCCCAGATGGAAGCCTGCATGTGCAAGAGTTTTGGCTCAAGTTTGATGGGGCCCGCTCTCCAGTGGTTTATCAACCTGCCCCGAAGCTCGATCTCGACGTTCGCAGAGCTGCATCAGCTATTTCTACGGCAATACTCAAGCAGCAGGTGCCTCGACAAACACCCGGATTACCTCTATACAGTGATCCAAAGACCCGGCGAGCCCTTGAGGTCGTACCTGTCGCGCTTCAACAAGGAGATGGTAGCGGTGCCGAACTGTCCAAACAGCACCATTGTACGAGCTTTCACAAAGGGCCTTGATGTGGATTCAGACTTGTATCGTGAGCTATCCATCTACCCCTGCCAGACGATGGACGACGCCCTAAACAGAGCCTGGGCACACATCAAATGGGAGGAAGATGAACCCTACCGACGAGCACGCCGCAGCAGTGGAAGGCCCAACACGCGCGATGAAAATCGGCGCGAATAGAAGGACAGGCGTCCTCCAAGGTCGCATCCTTACAACAACCCGCCACATATCAACAACCTTGGCTCGTATACCCCAGAGTACATACTATCAATCGAGTCGGCGGATCTCTTCAGAACGTGCTCCAGAGAATGCCGGAGAAAGTGAGATGGCCCCAGAAGATGAAAGCCGACCCAGCTTCGTGGGATGTGCAGAAGTTCTGCGAATTCCACAATGATCATGGCCACACCACCGCAGACTGCCGGGCCCTACGCCTCGAGGTGGTCGAGTTACTGAAGAAAGGGCTCCTATCCAAATACCTGTCGGATCGTGGAAAGAGGATGTGGACTCGGGAGAAGCGAGTCGATGAATCAGGGCCCACAAAGACGGACACACCTAGGTCTCCAAAACCAATCCGCACCATCAATTGCATTACAGGGGGGTCAGAAATCAGTGGTATCACAAGATCCGCCGCCAAGAGAGCCAGGCGACTGACCCGAGAGGAGGCCGCGGCCCCGCGCAGGAACTCGAATCATCATTCGATCGAGTTCACCAGCGAGGAAGCACCGGGTCTGAGCCATCCTCACGATGATGCCCTAGTAATCTCTCTGCTAATCTCGAACTATCTCGTAAAGAGGATCCTAGTTGATAATGGGAGCTTGGCAAACATCCTGTTTATGCACACGTTGAAAGAGATGAAGATCCCCGAAGAGAAGATAGTCCGATCACAGACCCCGCTAATCGGGTTCAACGGTGGCGTCCAGATGACGGTCGGAACCGTAGTACTACCTACGTACTGCGGGGAAATGCATCATGATGTATCCTTCATGGTCGTCGACGCCCCCAGCGCCTACAACGCCCTACTGGGGCGACCCTGGCTGCATCAACAGAGGGTCGTGCCCTCGACGTTCCATCAGGTGGTTAAATTCCCAACCATTGGGGGAGTTTGTACGATTCGAGGCGAGCAGAATGCTGCCAAGGAATGCTACTATGCAAGCTTCAGGGCCGTGTGCGTCCAGCAGCACTTTGCTAGGAGCGAGCCGCTACCCCTGGTAGGGGAATCAGAAGAAACGGAGGAAATCAGAAGAACCAGCCGCACCTAAGGTGTAGGGTTTTTCCGTGAACCGAATCACCAAAACCAAACTGAACCAAATCGATCTATGGATATTGCTCATAATTAAAATTCTCAAAACCCTAGCATGCTCCTATGAATTTAATACAAAGATTTGTGGATTTAGGGTTTACCGTAACTCCGTCGAGTCTGAACCGATCTTTCGCGTTTGAATTCCAAATCAAATTCAACCACGCGATCCGATTTAATCTGCGGAAACAGAAATTAGAGATCTAATTTCTTAGAGAAAATCGAAATAGAAAGAGAAGGAAGAAAGAAAATCTGTTCTCCAGATCAGATCTTCAGGGCTGTGTCCCAATGCTAATCAGATTTACTACTGGTGAGGACACCGTAGATCTGTATTCTGAGAAGGACCAGAATCGAAATTCTCCTCCCTCTTCCCAAAAATCGGCGCCTCCTCTCTCTCTAGGGTTTAGTGTGTTTCAACTGTGCTATGACTTATGAGAGAGAGCTGTCTATTTATAGACCTAGGGTTGGAAAACCCTAATGGACCATTTTGGGCTCAATTCAGCATATTTAATTGGGCCAGTCCTGGGACCTAATGCAAATAATAAAGTGGGCCTACAAATTAATTAATTATCATGTCCACAACCCAGGACACAATTAATTAATTAATATTAATTCTTTTTCACCACAGAATTAATACTGACCTACCCCTTTATTACCACGTTATGAGAACGGGTTGCATTAATTGAGAATCCCCATATTTAAGGTTACCGGACATCCATTAATTAATTGGAGCCTCTGACAAGCTCTAACTACAATTCATTAATATCTTATAATTCCTGAGTAGTACCACTCAAACCTTATCACTCGTGCCTGAACTTAATCAGCCTGCAGGACTTTGGCACGATGAATGTTATTAAGCTCCTCAGGGAATGTCCCCATCCTATTACTCGGATATGGTTACCTAAGTCCAGTCTCAGGCGGTACTACACGAACTGTTGTTACCCAAGATGCGGATATACGAGCACGTTACTTAGGCTCTCCACCATGGCAAGTCAAAGCAATAGTCAACCCGTGCAAACCCCTGAACCTTCGTTAGGGTTTGGACTCAATCAATATAACGAGATCTTGTATTTGCTGATGTCAGACAGACGAATACATCTCACTGCGGTCCATCAATACGCCACCTCTGCGTACCAGCATGTCAAGTAACCAAGACAGACTACTTATTCCGACAATGCTGCAGCCATCCGGGCAGACATATCCTCATACGCTGTCTCGGTTGTGATCAGGTTTATGTCTCACTAGGTCAAGTGATCATACTGTCTTCTGCGATCTACAACACGCCGTATGATCGTCCCTATCAGTGAGACAAGAGGATACCATTGTTCATACATGTAAGATTGTTAACAGATAGGAGAAATAAACCGTTGTATACTCATTGTAATAAATGCTTTCTGTTGGTCCCGAAATATCAGAGTCGTCGTGTTGACAACTTAACACGAAATGCAGCGGAATTTGTTTTATGTCTCTTGCACTTAACGTTATTTTCCAAAAGTTAGTTAGCTCAAGTTATGACTTAAGTTTGTGTTCAGTTATACACTAGCAACTCCGTTGCTAGGTTTTAAATCGATCTTTGAACAGTAAACTAATAAAACAGTAAATGCACACAAGATTTATAGTGGTTCGATCAAATAGATCTACGTCCACTCCTTAGCCGAAACGCTAAGAATTTCACTAGAAAAGTATACAGATTACAAGGAATCACCTTTCCAGTTAAGTAGGCAGTGAGCTTTCGGCCTGGCTACTTGACAGCTATCCTCCGTGAGTCTGCACTTCTCCGGTAAGGTTTGGCTGGGGGTCAAGGGCACACCTTCGAAACTCCTGCCTTGCCTGATATGGGAGATTTAGATACTCCCTGATTTTCCTTGAGTGTAGCTAGACGCCCGTTCTAGTCTTAACCTTTTCAGGTGTTCGACTGTTAGATTCTTTTCTTAAAAGAAAGGAATCTCAATGATTGAAATATCCTTGAATGCAATCAAGAATATCTTCAATGGAGTGTCAGTACTTCAATGAGCGACACTTCTGGTTGTTGGGAGCTTTTAGATAGACTTTGTACAGCTCTCAACTGATTACTTTTAAAGTTCACTTTGTCAAGGGAATCTCTAGCTTGAGCGTTCGTGAATGAGTAAAGTGAGTAGAGCTATTGTAAGTCGTGAAAGTAGTTATCGAAGTTGTTCTCTCTAAGTTATCATAATTCTCTCATCTTTGAGACTGTCTTTTATAGTTGGAGATTCAAACTTTGAATCTCCTTATCCGTTAGACTCAACGGCTCCTTGATCTAAAGAGGTTGGTCTGCGGCTCTCACTTTTATTTTTGACATGTACTTTCCAAACCACTTCGGGAAAGTCTTATCCTTTTGCGTGAGCTTTTTGTCAGATTGGCAGTCCGTCTTCAGCTTTTTAATCTCGTCCTTTGTTATGCTAGGAGTTGCTGAAGCCTTTTACTGCCTTCGATCCTTTGACTTCTTTTGTTTCAGACTCTTTACTTCGTTGCTGAAAGGTCCGAATGCTAACACCTTAGCATTCTGTCTCGCTTGCTTTCAGCCATTTGCTAGTGATCCTTTGTTGGCTTGCTTCTCTAGCAGATTGTGAGTCGAATGCTGATCTCAACTGCTTTGTGTCTGCTAGGAAATCTTCTTAGCACACTAGTCTATTACAACTCGATGTTCAACTTATACAGGACTTTACAAGTTGTGTTAGACTCTCTAGATTTCAGCAAATGATCGACCAACTAAATAAGGTTTGATCCAACAAAACCTTTTACAAATAAATCCTAAGGGAGATTTTAGGAATAATTTCCCAACAATTTCCCCCTTTTTGGTGCGATCAAAGCTTACTATCATTTGCTGACCATAAGTGGAAGAATGTCTGTGTTTTACAATTCTATGTTATTCTATCAATCTAACACAAAGTTTTTCCAACTAAGTTCAAGCAACAGAAGTGATTGAAGTCGAATTCCCCCTCAACAAGTGCTGGGGAATATTTCTCGATTAAAAAATGTTTGCAACAAAGCAATATGCTAGAATTTCTAGCACTCATTAAATCAGCAAGCATTCATGTTCATCAATCAAAATATAATCATCATGTCCATATGCAAATTTGTTGAGTACACCAAAGGTGTAAATCAACTAGAGCACATCAGTAAAATTCAGAAGTGGACAAAGAGATTTTGTCTAAGTCTGATCCAATTTCATATATGATATTGCAAGTTTAAGTACAAATTGGATTCAGAAAGTAAAAGAATTGACCTTGTCGTTCATGAGCCGAGCGCTGGTTTATCCTTTTCACTGTCAGCTGATTTGTTCTTCTGAATGTCGGCAAACTTCTCCATGGTGAATTTCATGAAGTTCTCGAGAAGAGCTGCTCCTGTTTCTCTTCCATAGCAATCTTTTGCAATTGAAGTTCATGTTCCTTTTTCTGCAGTACTAACTTAGCTTCATGTTCCTTTCTTTGTAGCTCTAGTCTAGCTTCTAGTTCTTTTTGTCTCAACTCTTCCTTTGCTTCTTCTTCTTTTCTCCTTATTTCTCTGTCCTTATGGCTAACTCCACCTCATTTTTCTTTCTTCTTTCCTGGTCAGCCTTTATTCTTTCTTCCCCCTCTTTGATTGCAACCAAAAAGTTTGTACCATAGGCCACAACCGTGTCTTCGAGGGTAGTCTTGGTGTCTGCTAAATCCTTTCGAATGACTTTAAAACTTGTTCGATTCTCAGAAATAGCCAGCTTGTTTTCAGCGATCTCTGATTGTACATGAGATACATCACCCCGTATCTCATCAACTTCTCTTCTCAAATGGCTGGTAGCTGCTTCCACTCTTCCATCAATGGCTGCTTGTAAATAAGAGTTAAAAACTTCAGCCATTTCTGCAGTCAATGGAAAGGGTATCTGCAGTGAGGTTATGGGAGAGGCATTGAAGGAAGTAGTCGTGACAAGTTCTCGACTGGTTGGAATATATGGTTGCTGTGCGTGACTGGTATTTGCAGCAACATACTCCTGATAGCATAATTCCTCATGCAATATCCGACGGGCTGCATCCAGAACTTGTGCAGTCTCCTGGATAATCTGAGCTTCAGCTTTCTGAGCTTCCTCAATTATGTCCTGAATATCAATGTCCAGGAACTTAACCAACAACACATCGCGAGAGTCAAATTTCAGAGCAGCACGCTCAGTGGCCAGTACCTCTCTTCGAGCCTTCCGACGCCCCTCTTGTTGCGATTCATACTCCAACTGACGTTTCTCGTAGGCAACAGCAGCTTTTGTCTGTCGTTTGGAAAATTCGACTCTAGCATCAGAGTATCCATCAGGTACGAAGGTGGACTTGGGTAACCCAGCAGTTTTCGAGAGGAAACGGTGTTCTCAGATGGCTTGAAGTCTGCACATCACTTGCTTATCCGAGAATTGTTTCATCCCTGGAACTTGATCAATCCAATCAAAGCACCAATGTTCTTCACGTCTCCAGAAGTTTAATCCTTTAGCTGCAATGCATATCATCCTCTCTTCGAAGCTGAGTTGATACATAATATAATCAAACTTCTTCCACCGACGGAACTCTTCTGCCAATAGGCGTCCTTCAGGTATTGACTCATCCAACTCACTGTAGAATAGATCTGCTATGGCTCTTTCTGTTTCAGAATCAACAAACTGCTCTATTTCTTCAGCCATAGGTCCTAAATCAGAATTAGGTACATCCTCGGGATGAACCTTTGCACACCATTGACTAATTCTTCGGAGTCCATAGCGACGTCCTGGCAGCCCATGGAGGGGTACTCGAAGAATAGCCTCTGATTCTGTGGTTTCTTTCCTTAGGAACTTTGCATTGTAAATTTCTTCAGCTTCTCCATCTGAGTCAGATTCAGAGATGCAAGATGATTCAGGTTCAGTGAGGTGTGAATCATCTTCTTCTAGTTGAGGTGTTTCAGCACCTGGTTGCTCTTTAGCAGATTGATTACCAACGAGTGTTTCCTTCGGATGTTCTGCGAGGTGTGTCTGCACCGGCAGTCCTGCTAACATATTTTCGTCTGGTTTTCCTTTCGATGAACCAGAATTGATGAGTGATCCAACTTGATCTTCAACATCTCGAATCTCACTGGATTCTGCATCATTTCTTCTGCGAACCTTTTCCCGGGGGTAGTGAGTTTCATTGAATGCTCCAGATGCCAGCCTTTTTGTGAATTATGTATCTGATAGTTCTTCTTCTTCAATGTTAATCTGCTGATCAGGTGACTGATTGGGAATTGATTCTTCTGCTGAATCAGCCTTCCCTTTTCCTTTCTTCGCAGCTTTTTCTGCTAGATGAAGTGGATCAGCAGTCGAATCTTCTGTAGCATCCCTTATGATAGTATCTGCTGATGTATCTGCTATTTCTTCATTCTCTGCTGGAATTTGATTTTCTCCAGCATCATCCCTTTCTTCCAATGGATGATTCATATGCTCTTCTGATGTCTTATTTACTATGCTAGCCTCGACTCCTCTGCTAGTACTGACTCCTCTGCTAGCACAGCCTTCTTTGCTAGCTTCTTTAACAGCTCTTTTCTGGGCCATGAATTCGTCAGCAGCTGATTTGACTCGTTCGAAGTTCCTGTCTCTGCCTTCGAATGTCATGTTACTGATGAACTTTTGGTAATCTTTCTTTTCGATTTCCTTTAGAGTAGCTATGCGCTTCCTCTTTGCTTTTCTTGTTTCCTGACTGCGATCTACCTCAATCCTGAGAGACTTAGGAATGTAATCTGGATCAGTGGTGTCCTTAGTAGCATTCTCTGTAAAATCCTTTTCCGTTGTATCAATTCCTTTAGCAGCTGTAGCACTCGTATGTTCTGCTTCTGCTTGTTCTAAAGCTTCCTTATCAGTCAGAAGTTCCAGCTTTCTTCTGGTCTTCTTCTTTGCCTTAATCACAAGAGGAGTTGTTGCGGTTCTCTTGTTTTGTAGAATAGGTAGTGCCTGTGCTCCAAGATTGGTTGGAATCTGTTCTGCTTGCTTTGAGGTCATGATGTCGTTGATCTGATCAGCTGGTAAGTTTCCCAACTTCTCAATTTCCTCAAGAATTCTGAAACAATGATCTGTTTCTGCGTTCCTCTTCAACACTGCTAATTCTTCTTCGGTTATGGGTATGGAGTGTTGAAGTGTGGGTGTTGCTAGGCTGGCTTCATCAGGTTCCTCTGGGGATGTAGGTTTATTCTTGTCTACATTAGACTTCCCTTTTAACTTCCGAGGATTTTTGATATTGACCGGCTTAGGCTTGTGTCTTGTTACAGGAATGTAGTCGGTAGAAAGAAGTGCAACTCCTCGATCTACTCCTGTGTTGGTAAACAGAATCTCCAAAAGTTTACTAATCTTTAGCCCAAAGTTTACATTCAAAGAGAATGTTCCATCTACTTCCATGTGGGTATTCTTCTTGGCATGTTCTGCCCAGCGTTCAATGATAAATTCAGCCCAATTACCCTTAACATTGTCATTTAATGCCATCATCACGGCATATTTCTTAGCAGAGAGCTCCGAGTACGATCCAGCGTCACATTGGAGCATCTTGATTACAATCTCTGCAAGGAGTTTGTATTCCTCTATCAAGGTGTTGATTGAGGTGTTGACCTTGAACTACTTGATTTCCCTCTTTCTCCTGACTTCCTCCAAAGCTTCCATCGTCTCTCTATTTTGGCTATATCATTCACCTTATATTGAGAGATTTTTGCTCCAAAGTTTCGAAGTCCAAAAGTACGAGAAAGTAAATCAGCATTTACTTCTACGATATTCCCATATACGCATGTCTTGAATGATTTCTGATCATCACTCATGACAGCCCTAGCATAAAATTCAGCAACCATATGCGGATGAAATTGATCAGGTTCAGCAGTGAGATACTTTACCAGCAATTCGGAATCAAGGATATTCAAAATCCATTTAGGAAATTGTTTGTTGGCGAGAGGCGTGTACAGAATCCTATCTTTCATAATCTGGGCCACTCGTCGCCTTTCTGCTGAATGCGTGGACAGCTTCTTCTGTCTGGCCATGGTTACCAATTGGTAGTAAGGAATGGACTCATCAATGTCCTCCTTCTTCTCAATTCCGGTGAACTCGGGTGCATGTCGAACATGCAGGGGTGAGCAAGTAGTTGAGGGGTAGATAAATGTGGCCTGTTGAAGGTTGACTGTCTCTAAGTTCTCGGATGGTGATGATTCGGAATTTAGAGATGTATTTGTGTTTTGGTGTGAGGAGGTTGAAGAACCTTGATTTGAAGTCATGGTTGAGTAGGTTTTTCTGAGGATTTTGAGAGGGTTTTTCAGAGATGGGGGTGAGGGATTTTTGAAGATTGGTGGGGATTTGAAATCTAAATATGATGAAGAAGATTTCGGAGTACGAGGAGAAATTGACGACGAGGATTGAGAGCACTTTAAATTCAATCAACGGTTGGGGTTGAGGGTTAGATCGTGGGTATAGCCACGTCCTTCGTAGCTTGTGTGTGGATGACGTGTCACAATCTGATTTGTCGCCGTCGTCTGGACGCATTAAATGTTTCTCCATATTGAAAAGCAAACGTCCCACGTATGATTTGAGATTTTCAGCAGCCAAGATGGATAAAATTAAGCAGATGCTACCACGTATTTCATGGTATCATCATAATAATCTTCGGCATTGCTTTTCATGCATGATCGTAATCTCTTCCGATTTGACCTTTGTATTAATGTGCTACTTCACTCCTACTCAGCAACCTTTCGACTTCAGAGATGAGCAGTTACCAAGGGCTCTTCTTTAAGTAGCATAAGCAGGCGATGTATTTGATACGACTTTTTGCAACTCTTGTTTTTCTTCTCACAAAATTCACTAATACGAAGATATGGAGCAGGCTCAATCTCTCTTCGTTCCTCGCCATAGAATTCTCTGCGATTCTGGTCTTTATGAGGTATATGAGACAGAGTATCACATAGCAGAATGGGTCATGTCCAGTCTTCATGCTTGTGGTGTGGCTAAATTCATCTCTTTGACTCCTCATGCGTTCATAGAGAGCATCTTCAGTTCTTTGTCCGACAAAGTCAGCCCATTGGAGACTCCATTGTAGGTGTCTTCAGGAACCAGTTGGTGAGATGGATTGTGGACACTTTTGCGTCGGAGTTCGGCTTACGGAGGGGTCCAATTTCTGTGTTGGATTATCGCAGAGAATCCGGATGACATGATCTTCTCTCGTGAAGTCTGGAAGGTTATGATGGCGATTGATGACCGGGCAGAGATTGACTGGGCGGCATTCGTCTTTCAAAGAGTTCGACAGAGTGTTCAGCAGATCCCTCGACTGCACCTTCCTTATGGAATGCCGCTAAGTTGGCTGCTAGAACAGAGATTCACCGATCTCACCTTGGGTCCCTCGAACCTTCGAGGAATAGACTTTTATCCCTTTGTGCCTTACTCGCCCTTTGATTGAATCCTCTGTTGTAATTGTTTTTGATGATGTATATAAGATGATGTCGTTTTTTTTTTTAATGTAGACAAACTCATATAATTGCATACAATGTCGATCATCTACTTGATGGTTGCCTCGATAATCAACTGTGTAGTAGAACTGCTGATTATGTTCCTGCTAAGATCATAGCAGATCGATGATTGGTAGCAACGATAGATATTCTTCCACAAACGTAGCAGATACTACTTTATAAAGTAGTTAGCAGAGTTCTCGTCATCTAATATCGTTTGTAGTAGAGTGACATTCCTTTAGTAGAGATATCAAATCTAGCAGAAAATCCATTCGATAGCATAGACCTAATTCATTAGCAGAGATCTCATTTTCTAGCAGAGGCCTTGTCTCTAGCAGAGATTTCAACTTTAGCGGAGATTTCATTCGCTAGCAGAGGCCTTGTCTCTAGCAGAGACTTCAACTCTAGCATAGATCTCATTCACTAGCAGAGGCCTTGTCTCTAGCAGAGACTTCAACTCTAACAGAGATCTCATTCGCTAGCAGAGGCCTTGTCTCTAGCAGAGACTTCAACTCTAGCAGAGATCTCATTCGCTAGCAGAGGCCTTGTCTCTAGCAGATGGAACGACGATTTCTCAGAGTATATTTCTCCAAGAGTCGATTACGTATTCCAGGAATCATTTTGACGGATCTGTCGTGGCGTCTGCCTATTCGACGAGTGACAGATGATTAATAACTCTGGTAATTTGAATCTGATCAATTCTGACGAGAAGAGTTAAGATTTTCCCTTTATAAATACCCTGATTGTGAGTATCCTTGTTACCACAACAACTCTTTGCCGATACAATCTTTCAGCAAAAAAAAATGGATTCACCAGGTCAATCTCTCGAATTGCGCCGAAACCAGATCCTTCATGAGGCTGGTTTGAACTCTCTGTATGATAACAATCCAAGGGTGGTAGACACCGTCATGTCAAAGTTAAATCACAGTGGACTAACTCAGTTCGTCACTGTTACTCCAAGACGTTTCCAAGGCGACGTTCTTCGAGAATTCATCGACGACTGTTCTGTGGAGGTAGATGGCATTTATGGTTTATTCCGCGGCAAACTCATCTATTGGTCACCGGACGTCTTTTCTCGTCGATTCGGTCTTCCCAGAGGCCCTGGGTCTGTCTTCAACCATCGTGTGACGTACATTGCCCCTGAGTGGTCGGCGTGGCAGAAATGGAGACGAACTCCGTCGTCAGAATTTTCTCTTTCTGTCTCTGCGTACGATCTGCACACTTCTTATTGGGTGCTCTTTCGTGTGGCAAATAATATGTTGAAGGGAGAGAACTGTGACGACACGTTCTTCTCAAAGGAAACATGGCAGCTCATGATGTCTATTGACGATGGAGCTGAGATAGACTGGGCGAAATACATCTACAATAGCATTCGAGACTGCGTCGAATATTATCCGGCCGTACCTCTGCTCAATGGAATGCAACTTAGTTGGTTGCTAGAGCAGAGTTTTCCTCAGATAGCAGAAGGACCAACGAATCTTGTAAACGCGGACTTCTTCCCGTTCAGGCCTTCTTCCTCCTAGAGTAGCGATCTTGTTGTTTGTAATCTTCCTCTTTTCTTTTGTAATGACATCTTGTCGATGAATAAAAGGATATTTGAAGATTTCACAACAATGTTTTGTTCTGCTCGGTATTTTCAATATTAGCAGAGAACTATAATCTTCAGCAGATGTAATCATCTTCCAGAATAAGTAATAATGCCGTCAAGAAATCCAAGAAATAGAGATAATATCTCTTCTTATACTCTGTTTCTGATATGCTTGCGTTATAGTCCCAGCAAGCTGTCTTTTGAGTGACTTGGATGTCTGTAGCAGCCTTCTTGTGTCTGCTGTGAGCTACTATCAAGTGCTATCATTTAAGACGGCAGATTTCTATCTTAATCAAAGGATTTGGGATATCCTTTGGTGTCTTCTTTAATCATTCGTTGAAAAGAACACCAGAATACTCAGGTAGGTCGACTTGCCGTAAGTAGCCTTCTTAAGACAGGTGGCGTTTCCCCCTTTGTCGAGACTCCTCGACTTCTGCTCTTCTGAATACTGAATTCATTTGACAGGACACTTTTGGGAGAGTGTTCCCATTATGGATAGAGCCATGATCTTCCTAAAAATAATGACGCACTTTTATGCTGTAACTTCATCTTCTCCACTCCACTTTGCATAGCATTTCCTTCTTCACTAGCTTCAAAATGCATCGTATTACTATTGCTCCTAGTGATTTTCCAGTCACTCGCAACCAGATTCTTCATGAATCGGGGTTGTATTTTGAATATGGTAACAACTGTCGTGTTGCCAACTTCGTTATGGGAGCTCTTAATGAGAGTTGCCTGACCCAATTTCTTACTACGATGCCGACTCGTTATCAGAAACGAGCTCTTCAAAGCTTTATCTTCAGGAGTAAAACCGATGAAGATGCTATTTGGAGTTGCTTCGACGATGAAGTGGTTTGCTGGACTTCGGCCCTGTTCTCTCAGAAGTTCGGCCTTCCTCGGGGTCATACTCGCGTCATGGATGTCTTCTGCCATTTGACTGCTCCAGAGTTCGGCTACTGGAATGAGTGGAGGCAGTCTGACAACTTTGGCTTTTCACCAACTCCATCATGTTTGCATTTGAAGGAGGAGTACAGGGTCATCTTTGACATTGTTAGCAATGTCACCTTTGGGGTCCCTGCTAACAATTATGTATTCAACCCAAGGATTTGGAGGGCCATGATGGCCATTGATGCAGAGATGAAGGAAGTTGATTGGGCGGAATTCTTCTTTGATGGAGTGAAGAGATGTATCGATCTCTTTCCTCAAGTTCCTCTGCCAACTGCCATGCAGCTAAGTTGGTTGCTTGAGCAGTCATTCCCTCATCTTGTCTCTGAAGGGATCCCTTTGATGGGTTTTGACTTCTATCCCTTGAGGGCTCATTTTCTTAATTGTGGTTGAAGAATGCTCTGAGCTCTCCTTCCTTTTGGCCTTCATATGACTCCTTGTTAGATTTGTGAACACATATGTTGTAGTTGATGGGATTTCTGCTATTTCCTTGTAATATTTTGATGTCTGTTGTCTTTCTGAAGAATGTATATGCTAACTTTGAATTCCTTCTTATTTTCATGACATTGTTCAGTCTTTCGTAGTGTAATAATGTCAAGATATCTTCAACGAATCAAAGAAATAGCAATCCAAAATATAATAATAACCAACCAGCTCTCAAGAATATCCTTATAGAAAGAATGAGAGCTAGGACTCATTCATCCATGTCAGCATCTAATTCCATTAATCCCAATTTCAAGCATAACTCTTTAAATCTGGTTTCTGGAAGTGGATTTGTAAATATGTCTGCTATCTGATCTTCAGTGCATATATAGCGAACATCGATATCTCTCTTCTCTTGATGGTCTCGTATGAAATGATGACGGATGTCGATATGCTTGGTCCGAGAGTGATGAACAGGATTCTTTGTGATGCACATGGCACTATTGTTGTCGCAATAGATGGGTACACATTTGGAAGAAATCCCGTAATCTTGTAATTGTTGCTTTATCCATAGTATTTGCGAGCAACAACTAGCAGCAGCTACATACTCTGCTTCAGTGGTTGAGATAGCAACAGAGTGCTGCTTTTTGCTGAACCAGCTAATGAGCTTGTGTCCCAAAAATTGACATGTGCCGCTTGTGCTTTTCCTGTCGATCTTACATCCTCCAAAGTCAGAGTCTGAATATCCACTCAGAGCTAGACCATCTTCTTTGGGATACCAAATTCCTAATCCTTCTGTACATTTCAAATAGCGAACAATTCTCTTGGCAGTGTCAAAATGGACCTTCTTCGGCTTGGCTTGATATCTAGCGCATAATCCTACGGCATACGAGATATCTGGTCTGCTAGCGGTGAGATACAGTAGTGAACCTATGATCCCTCTGTAAAGAGTAGGATTCACATCATCTCCTTCTTTTTCAAGAGCAGCAATGCAAGTTGTGCTGATAGGTATGCGCAAGCTCTTGGTCTTCTCCGGACAGTATTTGGCGATTAAGTCACGAGCATACTTCTTCTGATGGATGAATATTCCTTCTTTGGATTGATGAACTTGTAGTCCAAGGAAATAGGACATCTTTCTCATCATGCTCATTTGAAAATGGCTAGTCATGAGATCAGAGAATCTATCACATAGATCTTGATTCTTTGATCCAAAGATTATGTCGTCAACGTATATTTGAACTAGTAGAATGTTGTCTCCATCCTTGATGCGAAAGAGAGTTTGATCTATCCTCCCTTTCTGAAATCCATTGTTCAATAGAAACTTAGACAACGTTCCATACCAAGCTCGTGGTGCCTGCTTCAGACCATATAGTGCCTTCTTGAGCCTGTAGACTTGATTCCCTTGCTCAAATCCCGGAGGTTGCTCGACATAAACTTCCTCCTTGAGCTCGCCATTAAGGAAGGCGCTCTTCACGTCCATCTGCATCACATCAAACTCATGGTACGCTGCATATGCTAAGAATAGACGAATAGCCTCTAGTCTTGCTACTGGGGCGAAGGTTTCATCATAATCTATTCCTTCACATTGTCTATACCCGTTGGCCACAAGACGCGCTTTATTCCTTACTACAGCACCTGATTCATCATTCTTGTTTTTGAACACCCACTTAGTGCCTATCACACTTTGATGTTCTGGTCTGTCGACTAGTTCCCACACATTGTTGCGTGTGTGAACTCTACAAGCTCCTCTTGCATGGCATTCACCCAATCTGCATCTTGCAATGCTTCTTCTACTTTCTTGGGTTCTTCATTAGATATGTAACAAGCTAACATGGCATTGCCGTTCCCTTGTCTGGTTAGGATAGGATCATTTACACTTCCAAGAACACTGTCTAATGGATGCGCTCGTAGCCATGTCGGTCTGATACGTTCTGGGATTTCAGCATCCGGTTCTCCTTCTTGATGAGTATTATTTTGATTAGCTTCGACTGCATTCTCCTGAGGTTCAGCAACTGGGACAACTGGTACTCTTTCTTCATCTGCTTCTGGATCTTCATGAATAGGATCGGCATGAGCAGGTATTGTAACGATTGGAGCTTCAGCAGGTTCCACCAGGATTGGATTCTCAGCAACTCCTTTGCTAAGGTCTTCGGTAGATTCTTCATCCTCTCGATCATCAAGTGCACCAGCAACATCTAAATTCTCATTTAGATATATAGAGGATGGGGCCTCAGCATGATCATTAGCATCACCGGCCTGGTCAGCAGTCTGGTCACCTGCCGAGTGCGATGCCTCTGGGATGACATCAGTCTTAGACCTAATCGGATCAATACTCATATTCTCAAAAGATTTTTGAAGAGATTGATCATGGATATCATTGGTCTCATGATTATCATTCCTCTGTTCTTTGTCAGCCCTGCGCACTAAAGTAGACTCATCACAAATAACAATACATGTTATTTCCACAAGTTGAGTTGTCTTGTTTAACACTCTATAACCTTTGTGAGAAGGGTATCCATATCCCAGGAAAATGCCTTCATCAGACTTAGGTGAAAAAGTGTTAAGCTTAAACTTCCCATTGTTATGGATATAACATGTTGAACCGAAAGTACGAAAGTGTTTAATAGAAGGCTTACGACCATTATACACTTCATAAGGGGTTTTGTTGAATCTGCCATTAACCGCACTCCTGTTCTGAGTGTAGCAAGCAGTCATGATAGCTTCTCCCCAATACTTTCCATTGAGTCCTGAATCAGCAAGCATGGATCGTGCTGCTTCCTTCAGCGTTCTGTTTCTTTGTTCTGCTAACCCATTCTGCTGTGGGGTTCTAGCAGTGGACCTTTCATGATGAATTCCAGCTTCCGCACAAAAATCCATTAGAATTCCATTACAGAATTCAGTCCCATTGTCAGATCTAAACCTCTTAATTGTAAACTCTTTGTTGTTCTGTTCTTTGAGGATCAGTTCAGGTAGCAGGGTTTTCACTTCGTCTTTAGTCTTTAATAGTTGAACCCACGTATACCTGGAGAAATCATCAACAACCACAAGTGTATATATTTTCTTATTGACTGTGGGTGGTGTGACAGGACCAAATAGATCCATGTGTAGGAGTTCAAGAATTCTCCCTGAGGTATCCTTTTCTGGATTTGATTTGAAGGATGCCTTTGTTTGTTTGCCTTGTTGACACGCTTTGCACACTCCTTCCTTTCGGAAAGATTCAACAGGCAGTCCTTCAACCAACTTGTGTTTGGCTAGATGATTGATAGTCTTGAAGTTCTAGTGATTTAATCTTTTATGCCATAGCCAATTTGTTTCCTCTTTGTTAAACGCCATGAAGCATGAGTCATGTTGACCACTTTGCCAATCGACCACATATAGGCCTCCCTTGCGGATGCCTCTAAGCTTTACTTCACCTGTAACCTTATCAACAATATCACAACCAGAGTTAATGAAATAAACATTATATCCATTCTCACATAGTTGGCTGATGCTCATCAAATTGTGTTTAAGATTTGAAACTAGAGCAACATTGACAATTCGGATTCCATTTTGTTCTACACATCCTCTTCCAATGACTCTTCCTTTGCTGTTGTCACCAAAAATAACTGAGGATCCATAGATGCTTTGTAAATCTGAGAATAAGTCTGCTCTTCCAGTCATGTGTCCTGAGCATTCGCTATCAAGAATCCATTCATCTGGGGTTCTTGATTGCTTGACTCGTAGATCCTGTTTCTGCAAGACAATTAAGAGAAGGATTTAGGTACCCGTTTAGTCTCGGGTCCTACAGGATTATCAAGTGTCATTGTTCCTTTTGGAACCCACATTTGAGTGATCTTCAAAATTTTCTTCTTGACATCACTCTTTATACCTTTCTTAACCTTAGGATAAGTAAAACTTGCATGCTTAGATTGAGGATGAGGTGTGGTAGTGTGTTGTGCCTTCATTGTCCTTTTGAAAAAGTTTGTTTTGGACTTAGGCCTTACATAGGTGTTCTGCTTATGTGGTGTATATGCATTATGAGGGGGATTTACAGCATTGTAATTAACATGCTTGCTTGTATGAAGTGAAGATCTTGCTGTCCTGGCAGTAGATGCATACTGCTCAGCAATCCTTCTAGGCTCTGCAGATCTAGGTTGCGAAGCATATGCTCTCGTGTTCTGCTTGAATTTATCATTCCTCTTTTGAGGTTTCATAGCAGACACTCGAGCATTCTGCTGAGGTATAACGTACCTCTGTTGTGTTTCCCTAGCATATATTCTAGGATTCTGCTGGGATATATCGTACCTCTGCTGAGGTTCCCTAGCAGGTGTCCTAGCATTCTGTTGAGGTTTCACAGATTCGTGAATGAGTGTTTCAGCAGATTCCTTTTCTTTCAGTTTTTCTTCAACGATGAATTTTCCAGCAGAGATAAACTGAGTAATCTTCTGCTTAGAAGTTTTTCCTTTATCATGGTGATCAAAACCAACGCCAGCTCTATCTTTGTAGTGCTTTTGTTGATTAATTGCGGCATTCAAAATGGCTTGACTGGTCGTGTAAGTACAGATGCAATTTTCTTTTGGTTTATTTTTCAGCAAAATGTTTTCTTTCTCAAGAATTTTGAAATTTTCAGAAAGTGTTGAAAATTCGGCTTTCATTTTCGTAAGTTCCTCACTTGCAGACCTTAGTCGTTCGACTTCCTCGATCAAATTTGAAAGTTTTAACTTCAGTGAGGTGTTTTCACCTACAATGACGTTTTTAATTTCGTACATTTTAGAGAATTCTTCTTAGCTTCGTGAGATAGTCTTCCTCAGAATCTAAAGTGAGATTCTCGCAATCATCAAAGGTTACAAATCTAGGGATGTTTATTGAAATTACCTCGGTGTTCTCGGCTGCTAGAGCCATTTCAGCATTCTGATCAGCATCTGCATCAGCAAATTGATCTTCCACGATATCTGCCATCAGAACTAGCATGGCTTCTTCATCTTCTTCTTCTGAGGATAGATAATATTCCTCATCATTTTCAGGAATGTCCTGAGTTTCTGTCCTGGTTAGGAGTGCTCTTTTGACTGCATTGCCTGAACGTCTTTCAAATCTTTATTTCAGCCGCTCCCTTTCTTCTCTGCTGACTTTCGGACAGTCATGTTTCAAGTGGTCTGGATATCCACACTCGAAACAGGTCCTAGGCTTTCACTCCGCTGAGCGGGCATGAGAAGGTGACTGCTGAGTCTCCTTTGCTTCCTTTTCGCCTTTAGCCTCCATCAGCATCTTCTGAAGTTTCTTCATCTGTTCTTCTAGTTCACTGATCTTAATATCAGTAGGCTGAGAGCCAGAGGTTGTAGCAACCTCCTTTGATTGGGTTATAGAAGCAGATCTTTCTTGATTGTAAAATGGTTTCTTTTGTTTAAACTTATTAAAATCCTTTTTGACAAAATAAGCTACATCATCTGAGCTAGCAGCGGATTGTACTACTGCAGCTTCATTCCTTTTTGACTGTTGTATTATAAATTCATGAGATTTTAACTGAGCAAATACCTCTGATGTAGACATTTTGTTGAGATCTTTCTCACTTAGACTAGTCATTTTAATAAACCAGTCATCTCTGGGGTATAGTTTGGAGATAATCTTGTGATTCATTTCCCCATTCTCATATTTCTTACCAAGGTTATTCAGCTCTCCGATGATGGTGTTAAACCTTTCCTCCATGGCCATTATGGATTCACCTGCATTCATAGAGAAAGATTCATATTTATCAACAGCTACCTGCAGTTTATTGTGTTTCATCTAATCTGTCTCCTGGGAAGACTCGCAGACATACTGCCACATTTCTTTAGCTGTATCGAACTCCAAAGCTTTTTTTGCCATTAACTTTGGTAGGGAGTCAAGGATTAACTTCTTTGCGACATGCTCCAGCTGAGCTCTTTTCTTGTCTTCACTTGTGTATTCCTCAAAAGGTTTTTCAACCATTTGGGGTCTCCGTGGCCTTGGGGGTCTAGGTTGATCTCCTTCATCAGCTCCTTTAGCGGGTTCGGGTACAGGTCCTATAAAAGTGTTAGCTTTCATAATCTTAATGGGACCTCTTTCAAGTACCTCAACCATTTCTGGATGTATGCTTTGAAGCTGTATGAAGGCCATCTTTTTCCATGTTGAAAAGTTCTCCCTGTTGTACTTTCCAAGAGAGTGATTCAACATCTTGTCTCCTGAGCTAAACAAGTGAAACACAGATAAACAGGTAAAAGTGCAAGGAAAATGCGGATCTGGTCTTAAGCGACTCAGAATCAGTCGGTTTTTCAACCTCCTGCTCTGATACCACTTATTGGTCCCGAAATATCAGAGTCGTCGTGTTGACAACTTAACACGAAATGCAACGGAATTTGTTTTACGTCTCTTGCACTTAACGTTATTTTCCAAAAGTTAGTTAGCTCAAGTTATGACTTAAGTTTGTGTTCAGATATACACTAGCAACTCCGTTGCTAGGTTTTAAATCGATCTTTGAACAGTAAACTAATAAAACAGTAAATGCACACAAGATTTATAGTGGTTCGATCAAATAGATCTACGTCCACCCCTTAGCCAAAATGCTAAGAATTTCACTAGAAAAGTATACAGATTACAAGGAATCGCCTTTCCAGTTAATTAGGCAGTGAGCTTTCGGCCTGGCTACTTGACAGCTATCCTCCGTGAGTCTGCACTTCTCCAGTAAGGTTTGGCTGGGGGTCAAGGGCACACCTTCGAAACTCCTGCCTTGCCTGATATGGGAGATTTAGATACTCCCTGATTTTCCTTGAGTGTGGCTAGATGCCCGTTCTAGTTTTAACCTTTTCAGGTGTTCGACTGTTAGATTCTTTTCTTAAAAGAAAGGAATCTCAATGATTGAAATATCCTTGAATGCAATCAAGAATATCTTCAATGGAGTGTCAGTACTTCAATGAGCGACACTTCTGGTTGTTGGGAGCTTTTAGATAGACTTTGTACAGCTCTCAACTGACTACTTTCAAAGTTCACTTTGTCAAGGGAATCTCTAGCTTGAGCGTTCGTGAATGAGTAAAGTGAGTAGAGCTATTGTAAGTCGTGAAAGTAGTTATCGAAGTTGTTCTCTCTAAGTTGTCATAATTCTCTCATCTTTGAGACTGTCTTTTATAGGTGGAGATTCAAACTTTGAATCTCCTTATCCGTTAGACTCAACGGCTCCTTGATCTGAAGGGGTTGGTCTGCGGCTCTCACTTTTATTTTTGACATGTACTTTCCAAACCACTTCGGGAAAGTCTTATCCTTTTGCGTGAGCTTTTTGTCAGATTGGCAGTCCGTCTTCAGCTTTTCAATCTCGTCCTTTGTTATGCTAGGAGTTGCTGAAGCCTTTTAGTGCCTTCGATCCTTTGACTTCTTTTGTTTCAGACTCTTTACTTCGTCGCTGAAAGGTCCGAATGCTAACACCTTAGCATTCTGTCTGGCTTGCTTTCAGCCATTTGCTAGTGCTCCTTTGTTGGCTTGTTTCTCTAGCAGATTGTGAGTCGAATGCTGATCTCAACTGCTTTGTGTCTGCTAGGAAATCTTCTTAGCACACTAGTCTATTACAACTCGATGTTCAACTTATACAGGACTTTACAAGTTGTGTTAGACTCTCTAGATTTCAGCAAATGATCGACCAACTAAATAAGGTTTGATCCAACAAAACCTTTTACAAATAAATCCTAAGGGAGATTTTAGGAATAATTTCCCAACACTTTCAGTATACAAAACCCATCAATCTCCCACTTATACTCAAAGCATAACTAAGCTATTACAGAGTATACAGTCCGAAGCGTATGGTACAAGACTCATCTTGTCTTTCTCCCGTTGTGTCTGAGGACACTGCCCACTAGAAAGACGAACGCCATGTCTGAAAGGTAGCAAGCATTTCTTGGCGAGTTGCATGCTGAACCGGGCAATCACAGTATCCACATAGGATGCCTGGGATAAGCTCAACATTCTTCTCTTACGATCTCGTAGGGCTTTAATCCCAAGAATGTACCCAGCTTCTCCCAGATCCTTCATTTGGAACTGTTCGGACAACCAAACTTTGATTTCGGACATCACTCCCTCGTTGTTTCCAAATAGGAGTATGTTATCAACGTAAAGTGCAAGGAAGACCACGCTCCCACTGACACAAAGTCGGTAAACACAACTTTCATTTTCCAACTGTGCAAATCCATAGGATTTAATCACATCGTTGAAACGTAAGTTCCACGACCTTGAAGCTTGCTTAAGTCCATACAAGGACTTCCTAAGCTTCCAGACAAGATGTTCTTCGCCCTTGCTTATGTAACCCTCAGGTTGCTGCATATAGATGTCCCTACCTTCTTCAATGTAACCGTTTAGAAAAGCGATTTGACATCCATCTGCCAGATCTTGAGGTCCATATGCACAGCTATGGCAAGGAGTATCCGGATGGATTTGAGCATGGCTACGGGTGAAAAGGTTTCGTCATAGTCAATGCCCTCTTTCTGACTATAACCCTTTGCCACCAGCCTGGCTTTAAAATTTGTGATCTTTCCATCCGCCCCTTTCTTTCTTTTGTATACCCATTTGCACCCTATGGCCCTAAAGCCATCCGGCAAATCAGTTTTCTAGTATACATCCATAGCAGTTATGGATTCAATTTCAGAATCCATGGTGACACGCCATTTGGCAACATCCTTGTCCTGCACTGCCTCTTCGTAAGTCAGTGGGTTAGAGTCCTCATGTCCGTCTTCCGGGCTCAAGTTCGAAGACTCAACCACGAACATGTACCTTTCCGGCTGGAAAATAACTCTCCCACTGCGACGAGGCATCGGTGCTGTGTCAGTAGTAGGTGCAGTGACTTGTGGTCCTGCACCTTGCACTGAAGAACATGTCTGTGGTGTTGTACCTCTCACAGGAGCACCCACGTCCACATGTTCCCTTTTCCTTGGAATTGCATTCTCGTTCTCAATTTCTTGAAGAACGATGTCATTCCTTGACTTGTGATTACTCACATACTCGTCCTCCAAGAATCTAGCATTGGTGCTAATAACGACTCGTTGACTCTCAGGACAGTAAAAGTAACCACCTTTCGTTTGCCTGGGATACCCTATGAACAGCATTACTTTTGACCTGCTTTCTAACTTATCAGGTTCCTTCGACAGTACGTGTGCCGGACAGCCCCATACTCTAAACTTGCACAAACTGGGTTTGCGACCAAGGAAGAGCTCAGAAGGTGTCTTAGGAACTGATTTAGAAGGCACCACATTAAGCACGTAAGCTGTTGTTTCCAATGCGTAGCCCCAAAACAAAATTGGTAAGTTTGCATAACTCATCATTGATCTTACCATCTCTAGAAGAGTCCTATTTCTTCTTTCAGCTACACCGTTTTGCTGGGGAGTACCCGGTGCAGACCACTAGGATGTAATCCCATTTTCTGACAAATACTGCACAAACTCGTTACCGAGTTATTCGCCACCGCGGTCAGATCGCAGTGACTTGATAGTTTTCCCGACCTTCTTTTCTACCTCAGCCTTGAACTCTTTGAATTTCTCAAAGCATTCAAACTTGTAGCGAAGCAGGTAAACGTATTCGTACCTTGAGTAATCGTCAATGAAAGTGACGAAGTACTCGTACTCTCCACGAGCCTGCGTGGACATCGGTCCACATAAGTCAGAATGGATCAATTCCAACACTTCCTCTGCTCGAGACTGACTAGCCTTGAAAGGCCTAGTTGACATCTTGCCCTCGATGCAAGATTCGCAGACTTGATAAGGTACAGCCCGGACTAGGTCCAATGTACCGTCATCTGCAAGTCTCTGAATCCGCTTCAAGTTGATGTGACCCAGTCTCAAGTGCCAGAGATATGTAAGATCCTCATCAGAAGAAGTAAGTTTTCTCTTCCTAGGATTATCAATTACGGATGAATCACATGCAATACTTGAGGACAGATTTGATCAAAGCAACATAGAGATTGTAAATCAACATACCATAATGGACAACATTGTTATTACCAATGACAAAATCATAAATAACAAATATCCATAAAAGTTGATGAAATTCGTCATGCCGATAAACCACGGCCCACTAATAAATTCTCAAATGTACTTTAATTTATCAAAACATAAGGAAAAGAAAACTCCATGAAGCTCCGTCATAAAACGTTGCCTTCATCCAGTTTGGTATCTTCTTGCCATCACTCACCAGCCTTGTCGGCACAGTCCCCTGCAAAGTACAACAACATGACCAACAAGTCAGTGCTTACAGCTCTAGAAGAGCAACAACTAACTCTAATCATGCTTACAGTTATACATGCAAAATGGCATACCTTGTCTAGCTTTGTTGGCTTGACAATCTTTCCTCCTGTGTCCTTTCTTACCACACCCGAAGCACCTGTCCCTTTCAGTCGCCACCTTAGGCTTTTTCCCAGCCCCACCATCCTTTACAGGTGTCTTCTTGGCCCACTTCTTAATCCCTTTCTTCCGCTTCATACTTTTCGGTACAGCAGAGAGATTACCAGAAGTGGCCAAGGCAACCTTCTGAGGGTTCATGACCGATTCAACTGCCATCAAGTCATTGAGTAACTCGTTAAGAGTATACTCTTTCTTGTTCATGACAACATTCAGTCTAAAACTCTCAAAGGACTTGGGTAGAGAGTTCAGTATGATATCGACCTTAGCCTCAGCGTCGATACCTTCACCATGCACTGTCAGTTCATCCATGAGGTGAGTCATGGTAACTACGTGCTCTCTCACTGAGGTGCCATCAGTCATTTTCTTACTCACGATTTCTTTCATGAGATTGAACCTGACAGCTCTATCAGTTTCCCCATAGGTCTCCGTCAGACTTAACATGATGTCATAGGCATCCCTATGGTGCTGATGTTGCTGCTGCAAGACTTTTGACATAGTGGTCATCATGTAGCACTTGACTACATTGTTCGATATCTCCCACTTGTTATAATAGTCTACTTCCTCTTGAGATGACTCAGTAGTTGGCACTATGGGATGAAGTACTTGCAGAACGAACATATGTTCTTCTACAATTAGGAGGTATTCAAGATTGCGTTTCCATTCCAGGAAGTTTGGACCAGTTAGAGTGTTTTGTGCGAGAATATTGATGACATTAGACATAGACATATCTAAAATAATAAATAATCTTAAATAAGAACATACATGTTGAACTTCGAAAACAAATGCATTGAAAACCTTTTAATAAATCAAATACAAATGTTTTCCACTAATTGCCCAAGAGTTCCCACCGCAAGCTACACTCGTAGACGTTTACGATGTCACCCTCAACCAGAACTGCGGGTTTTAAGCCCCAGTCCATTTAATTTCACTACCATGTCAGGAAGCTTTTGACACTAGAAATTAATAATTAGTGAAAACCTTAGACCAAGCCATCTCTCACGAACAGGGATGCAATTCTTGCATTATATTCTAAGATGCTTCTAAGCAATTAACCACAAATTTAACTCCGGCCAAAAGAGACAGTTTAGCATGGCACGTAACCATACCGCACAGCCCTTAAAGCTTTTGTTATCTATAATTTAAATCAATCCTAGAATACTTGTGAAAGAGGTCTACGCAAGCTATACTCGTAGATGTTTACGCAAAGCCCTCCCACTATTCACATGATTTAAATTGTTTGTCTAGAAATCCCAACAACCGTACCCATGCACCTCCGGGAACTAGCAAGCTACACTCGTAGACGTTTACTAGAACGAGAGATACACTTACAGCCTAGGACCGCTTTGTGGAGGTCTATTGATTTTAATTAAAAAATATGCTTAGTGTTTTTCTTTTAAAAGGTTTCTTTATGCGCACACATAATTTCCTTGTTATAATATTTTCCAAATTTTTGCATGTAATTAAACAAGCCCAAAAATTCCCAAAATATAATCCAACAAAAGAAATTAATCACATAAGCATGCTTGAAAAGCTATAAATAATAAAAGCGATAAATCAAGCTTTTCCTATTATCTACACATGCTTAATTGCGCACATAAATAAATCATATATCATACGAGGACAATTAAGGAAAACAAAAATTCCTCGTGGCCCCAAAAATAGAAAATAATGTCTATCTATTACAAATTTGAATTTTGAATTAATTTGGATAAATCCTAATCTTTTTCAAATCTTCCAAATCTTCAAGAGCCTTCAAATCTGGATACACCAAATCTTTTTGGATTTTTAGGCCTTTGTGATCTGATGATTTGCCCTAACCCTAATGCAAACCCTAGGGTTTACACAGGATTGCACAAAATACAAAAACACGAGCCACCACGACGGGACAGCAGCAGCCAAAGCTGCCGCCAACCGCCGCCGCCGCCAGGCCGGCCACCGGCTAGCGCCGCGCTCGTGCGCGCGCGCCGCGCGCCTGCCGCACCGCGTGCCATCGGCCCTTCGTCGGCTCCGTCTTTCTTCTTCGTCCTCGACCCGTCCAAATACAAATTTGAAAAATACAGAACAACTATTCTAATTACAATTTTTCAAATCTACACTAATCACGGATTTTCTTGTGATTTTACAAAAATAATTCAACCCTACACGGATAAACCACCGCGGGCTGAATCAACGGGTTGCCACGAGGAACAAATACCAAACATCCACAAAACAATAAATTCAAACATGCATATCGAATTTAATTATGAACATTAGAGCCATAAATCAGTAAACTGGCTCTGATACCAATTGTAGGGTTTTTCCGTGAACCGAATCACCAAAATCGAACTGAACCGGATCGATCTATAGATATTGCTCATAATTAAAATTCTCAAAACCCTAGCATGCTCCTATGAATTTAATACAAAGATTTGTGGATTTAGGGTTTACCGTAACTCCGTCGAGTCTGAACCGATCTTTCGCGTTTGAATTCCAAATCCAATTCAACCACGCGATCCGATTTAATATGCGGAAACAGAAATTAGAGATCTAATTTCATAGAGAAAATTGAAATAGAAAGAGAAGGAAGAAAGAAAATCTATTCTCCAGATCATATCTTCAGGGTGTGTCCCAATGCTGATCATATCTACTACTGGTGAGGACTCCGTAGATCTGTATTCTGAGCAGGACCAGAATCGAAATTCTCCTCCCTATTCCCAAAAATCGGCGCCTCCTCTCTCTCTAGGGTTTAGTGTGTTTCAATTGTGCTATGACTTATGAGAGAGAGCTGTCTATTTATAAACCTAGGGTTGGAAAACCCTAATGGGCCATTTTGGGCTCAATTCAGCATATTTAATTGGGCCAGTCCTGGGACCTAATGCAAATAATAAAGTGGCCCATAAATTAATTAATTCCCATGTCCACAACCCAGGACACAATTAATTAATTAATTAATTAATATTAATTCTTTTTCACCACAGAATTAATACTGACCTACCCCTTTATTACCACGTTATGAGAACGGGTTGCATTAATTGAGAATCCCCATATTTAAGGTTACCGGACATCCATTAATTAATCGGAGCCTCTGACAAGATCTAACTACAATTAATTAATATCTTATAATTCCTGAGTAGTACCACTCAAACCTTATCACTCGTGCCTGAACTTAATCAGCCTGCAGGACTTTGGCACGATGAATGTTATTGAGCTCCTCAGGGAATGTCCCCATCCTATTACTCGGAAATGGTTACCTAAGTCCAGTCTCAGGCGGTACTACACGAACTGCTGTTACCCAAGATGTGGATATACGAGCACGTTACTTAGGCTCTCCACCATGGCAAGTCAAAGCAACAATCAACCCGTGCAAACCCCTGAACCTTCGTTAGGGTTTGGACTCAATCAATATAACGAGATCTTGTATTCGCTGATGTCAGACAGATGAATACATCTCACTGCGGTCCATCAATACGCCACCTCTGCGTACCAGCATGTCAAGTAACCAAGACAGACTACTTATTCCGACAATGCCGCAGCCATCCGGGCTGACGTATCCTCATACTCTGTCTCGGCTGTGATCAGGTTTATGTCTCACTAGGTCAAGTGATCCCACAAACAAATTGCAGACGCCGCGTTTTGATCGGAGACTAAGAATTGATTGCCGAAAATTGCCCCAGGAAAAAGAAGAGGCAGTTGCGTTGGGAAAAGTGAAAAGAGCGCGCGTCCCAAACGACGGTTATACCACAACGCCTTCTCAACTTCCCAAAACCGACCCCGGTTTTCACAGAAATTACACAACTGCCACTAAACTTTGCCGCCCAAAATTCAAAAGCACCTCGCAAAAAGCAGGTCGCGTAAAGCAGTTCGACAAAACGCAGTCCGACATAAATAAAATAGCGAAGAGGGCTCAAGGGGCTCCGCGCTCGGGTATGTGACGAATAACATCTGCGACCCTATAAAAGACCACATATCGCGAACCCATTGAGTTCGCCGGGGCTCACTAGATGGCCAAAAATAGAAACAAGGCAGAACCCGAACTGCCCAAACTAACACCGCGGATTCGGGCCCGCGGTGACGGCACCCGCAGCAGCCTCCAGGGGCTGCGCGGGTGAGGACCCCCATAGAGGAATTGGTCCTCCAAGCCGAGAGGTGTTCACGAACACCCGAAGGGCCAAAATCTGGGAAATGAATCAAGTAAATATAAGTTCGATAACTATTTTTTGACTTGACAGGTCATGACGGACATAACCAGCCAAGCCTAAGGGGCTATTGTTGGGGTCCGACTGGATTCGGCCCACTAAGAGGCCCGATTTCGGATCCAATAAGTTTCAGTAAAGAGCCAACGATAAACCCGGCCCAGGACGATCGCACCATACCAGCCCATGTGGACCAAAGCTCGCCACGAAACACAATCCGACCAAGAGAAAAATCAGCTCGCCAAGACCGGGGGCAGTCCGATTAAACTAAAAAGCAGTCTGAACGCTAAAAGGGAGGCTCAAAACGTAAATATCGACCCGCCATGACGGTCTCTACCGGTCAGGAAGAAAGGGGAGCTCGCAACAGCTAGCACGCGATACTTGGGGAGAGCTCAACTACCACGTGGGCGAACCACCCCGATTATCCCAGAGACGTCCCCTAACCACCAGGCGAAGACCCCGAAAACCCTAGCAAAAGACTCACTCCTATAAATACCCCCTACAGGCAGCGGTCATGGGGAGGAAAAAAAAAAGAACGAAGAGAGCAGGCCACTTGAAATTCACTAATGCTCGATCCAATAGAATCGAAAGCTCATCTCAATTTCTAATCCAATCTATCCGTATTTTTACTTATCGTATTCGCCCGTTGTATCCTCTTAAATCTTACACCATTCTATGTATATCTTTGTTCATGGTTCTCGGGGCTCCGATTTCTGAATAATTGTACCCGCTACAAGGACAAACCTTTTGAAGAAGAGGAGAATGATAAGATCTAGTTGGCAAGATTTATCAAGATATTTCAAGAAGATTCATTGAAAATATGATTGAAGATTTGATTTATCATGATAAGATTTGGTAGTTAGTTATTTAAGTAATTTTGGATTGTATCTTTTAGATATATTTTATTTCCTTATTAAATTAGGATTTGATTTCCTTATGAAATTAGGATTTGATTTCCTTATTAGGATTTGAGTTTCGCTATATATAGGCCTTGTTATGGAACAAATAATTTAGTTTTCAGTTCAATAATAATTTTGTGAGTTATTTCTCCAATTCTGAAAACTCATGAATTTCTGTGGATTTCCTTGAAATTCAAATTTGACTTATCAACCGGACTTTCACATCCATTTGTGGTGTCTTCGATTATATCCTTCGTTGTTGGATCAATCTGCATCTTGGGTCGTATGAGATTTTCAATCTGGACTACGGTACTTGAAGGCTTTCGAACCCAAAGGTGTTGGATATTTCCATTGTATTAGTTTCATCAGTTCTGCATTGATAGTTCTTCAGTTTCTTGGGGCGTATATGAGATTTATCTGGAATACATTATTTGAAGGGTCGATATTTCTTCAGCTTCTTGGGGTGTATATGAGATTTGTCTGGAATACGTCATTTGAAGGGTCGAATTAGAAGTGCTGGACTACTATCCTATCGTCGTTTTTTTGTTCCAGTACAGTTTGTTTGCTTTCGCGTCACGTTTGAGTCATTTTTCTTGAGTTCCTGGACTGCGATCTAAACCTTCCGGCGAGGATCGTATCAGTGTGCCCACACTCCAAGTTTGAGAAGTAGAGGAAAGCTGAGGCCTGGATGAGTGAGTTAGTGAACTGACATCTATGTGTTAGCGATAGATCGCGGGACCTTTTGTAACTGAAGCTTAGTGATTTCCAGACTTAAGGTATAAAGAGAGGACATAGGACTTTTGAGTCCGAACCTCTACAAATCCTTTTACATGTTTATTGCTTTATTTCATACTTGCTTGAATTTAAAATTCAACACTCTCTAAGTGTTGAAATATATTTGAACCGAACTTAAACTGTTCAAACTCGTTAAATAACAAGTTTCAGAAACACAAACTGGTGAGTAACTACCATTTTATGAAGTGCAAGTTTCTATTAAATTATTTCTGCTGTAAACCAACTTTGATATCAGGACCAACAATAATTTTTATTTATTTTTATTTTGAATCGATAATTAATATATTTTCTCATTATAAAATGATGAACTCCAAAATGCATATGAAATTTAGGGCGATATTTCATTCTAATTTCACATTGCATTTTTGTAATATTTCATGTTGCGTAATTTTAAAAAAGCTTTTACTATAAATAATAATGATTTTGTGAATGGAAGTTCTATTTTTATAAATTTTTACGATTGTTTACTTATTTGTCTTTTTTATATTTATAATTGAGATTTGATATAATTTAGTGCCCGAGTTTAACACAATGGTATCAAAGATAGTAAAACACAAAAGTTTGACACACACAAAACAGATTATTTAAACACACGTGGAAGCTTAAAGAGTTTGACACAGCGAAATTAATTGTTCGAAGGTTTATAGATAATAAACCCTCGGGAGCCACACGGCAAATAGTT
Source organism: Plectranthus barbatus (assembly GCA_026898455.1). NCBI lineage: Eukaryota > Viridiplantae > Streptophyta > Magnoliopsida > Lamiales > Lamiaceae > Plectranthus > Plectranthus barbatus. The sequence continues at coordinate 41,369 of JAPKLW010002001.1, forward strand.
TTCACTTTTCAAAACTAGGTTTTTACAAGTGAAGAACAAAATACTAAACAAGATAGAAATTTTTCTAAGTTCACTCCTTAAGAAAATTACTACGAAAACAATATAGAATTTCTTCTTGGTTCACTCCCT
>JAPKLW010002001.1:46497-76026 GCA_026898455.1 Plectranthus barbatus
ATGAATGATTGGTGAAACGATTCAGCCTAGAGCTCGTATGAATATGTGTCTAACCTCTAATCCACACCTTCTCTAGTCTTCGTCGTCTTGTATTTATAGAGCTTGGAGCACACGAACACTTCTTCCACTACTTGGAAATGGATCGTGTCTTCTTCCATGTCATTACCTGTTCATACACTGAAAATGAACTCCCACTAACTCACGTAGGGGTTAGATAAAGATGTAGAGGTGCTCCCTATTATTTAGGTACTAAAATAACAACCAATAATAATAATATAAACTATATAATAAATAAGATATAATTAATAGGTATAATATATACGAATCCTAATAAATAGGATCAGTAAAAACGTCTTTAAACGGATAAAAATAAGTTTCCTAAAAAGTAGGAATTAGTTGCAACAAACAGATTCAGAACTTTGACATTGAAGAGTCAAAGTTGTAAGCATATAAGGTTTGACACTAACCTGTCAATGCGAGTAAGTTTGACAACCGTGTGTCAAACTTACATATTCGCATTTTCGTACTTCACAAGATTCGTTGTATAGATAATAGATATTAATTTACTGCAGTATAATTATATTTATCATTGAACGAAAAATAAATAACTTTTTCCAACAACAACTAAAAAAATGTATGCAAATATATATGATTTCATTTATTATATTTTGAGTTGCATCACTAAGTGAAAAATAAGTATCAGTATTATTTTTTTATTTACTAATATATCAATAAAATAATAATAATACTAATAAATTATATTAATGTCACTTTCTTCTCAAACGTCAAATTTAAAAATTTTCGCTGACATTTATTTTTTAAAATATAATTTTCTTGATTGTAAACAGTAGGCATAATTTATCTTTTTCTGCTGAAGTTGGAGTAAATTTATAAATTAGAATTATTTTTTTCTAAATTGTGTGGTTATAATGTAGTCTTTATTTTTATTAAATTTATAAATGTAGTGTAATTAAATTAAATTTATAGTCCTTGTTCTAAAATCAGCTGAATGCCTGAATCTGTCGCCCGTCGAGTATCGGCCCATCAACTCCCATGAAGAAAAGTCGTAATATGCGCGTATATACATACAGACGCATACATACTTACACATAACATTATAGAAATCATCTTCCACTTCTACTTCTTCCCACATATATATGAGAGATATATATATATAGATAGAGAGAGAGAGGGAGTTATTGGTTGATCAGAATTCAGAATATGGCGGCGCGTGTAAACTTTGGGCGGCGGCGGCAGGTGGTTTTGTTGCTTGTTTTGGCCTTAGCCCAACTGCTGAATACTGGGGAAGCTCAAAACGCCACCACCGATCCCTCTGAAGGTGGCCCTCTAAATTCATACCTTTCTGCATAAATCATAGTTGCATTTTTTATTATTTTTTTTGGAAAAGTTTGAGTTCAACTTATTTTGTGATTTCATTCATTACTCTTTTATCTTTTTGCAACTTCAAATTTCACTCTTTGGATCACGAGCCTGGAAGAATATTTTTATCTCATTTATTTTAAATTTAGTGAAGTAATAATGTAATTAGAGCAAGCATCTAAAGTATAATTGATAAAAATTAATTTTGTAAAAAAAATGTTCTACTACTGGTGTATTTATTATATTCACGAGAAAGTAGAATATAACACAACAAAATATTAAATATTAAAATGGGGATTATTATTATATTTGTACTTTTTCAGATTTTCTATATTTTGATTATGTATTTATCCAAGCAATTTCATATTTATTTAAATAAACAGATAAAAAAACAAAGTAATCTAAAAGGCAATGCCCATGATATTTCTCCTTTTAGATTTCGAGATGTAAAATAAAAATCATTCACTTTTTATTTTCTAGAAAAATACATGCTCAATAAAATTGAAGAATAAGGGCATAATTCATTTTCTTTATTCCTTGAAAGTTGAAATTAATGAATTTTATAATTACAATTGGCAACTGGTGGACTGGCTTGATCATGGCCTCTTGTTATAAATAATTATATGTGATTAAAGAATAAAATTGAAAATAATTGGTTGCTGGAGCCCATAAAAATCTGAATTATGACAGAATAAAATAATTTGGAGATATATGGAGATGTGTGCTGTGCAGATAAGGGTGGACTTCAAAATATATATACAAAATAAGTACTAATTTGTTTGATTATGGTGTGAAAACAAATGGTGATGTCATCATTTTTAAATTCACACAACACAGACAGCAGATTTTTGAGTTACATAGCAAATGGCAACTTTGCTGTTGCAATTGTTTTGATTTTTAGTTTGTGTTTTTTGGTTTCTTCAGCATTTTAATTTTACTTGGTCATAATTGATCGACTTCGATTGACGTTATATTTTGAAATACGTATGTATTTTGGAGGAGAGGAACTTCGTTCTTGAGTCAAAACTACCAATATTGCTGCACAATAGCCAATAGATAGGGATGTTAATCGAGAGTTAGATTTATTGGATCAAGTTTTTAAAAATAGGTTAAGATTGAAATATATTAAATAAGTGTAAAAAAACAAAAAACAAAAAAATCAACCCTTTTATATGCAGGGCTAAATTTTTTTTTCCTAAATAAAGCTAGGGCTAATTATTTTTCGGGTGGGTATGGCACAGCCCAAAGTCTGTGGATTGCACTACTAGTAACATATTGATATGTATATTAGTATTTCTTTTTATAACAAATATATTTTACAGTTTTAATTAAATATTAGAAATGTTAAAAAATATTTAATCACGAAATCTAAGCTTATTCATATATTGATAAGTAAGAAATAATATATTTTAACTATTTAAATTAATATCTACACATAAAGATTGTGATTATTAATTTTATTTTGATAGATTAATATTGAATGTTTATGATGAAATTTAAGTTTTGATTCAAATTTATAATGAGTAAGACATTTCTGATTTCACGATGAAAATTTTTGATATTTTTAGGGAAGGGTAATTCTAAACAGAACCACAAATTTACTCAATATAGCCTCTTTATTATTTAAAAATATAATTATTATTTTATATTACTAATATACCCTTATTTTTAAAGTAGCTATTTTTTAACATATCCTTGCATTTAAAAAATAAAATTACTATCTAATATTTATTTATTACCCACATTTTCGTTAACTCTCTTCATCTCTCTTAAAAAACTCCTAAAAGCCACGATTGAAAACATACTACACCAGAAGGAAGAAAATTATTGTTTTTTCTTAATAAACAGAATCATGCAAATTCTTCAATTACTGAAAGCTTATATCAAAATTAGAAAAATAAGAAAGGCGTAAAAGATGTGAACGGAGAGTAAGCAAAATGACAGTGGAAATTCAAATTAGACATTAAATATATATAACTGATGACCCATTAAATATTTTATGCTCGGAAAAAAATGGTTATCATAATTCAAAGAAATTCCCATAAATCCGCATTCTTTCTTGCAAGTTCGAAGATATTGATAATACCTTAGTTTATCCCAAAACCCCTTTATCAAACTCTTAAAAAAATCTGAAAACTAAATATTATCTTGCAAACCTTCCACAAAATATAGTTACAGAAGATTGCAAGTCTCATAAAAAAAGTGTATAAGAGAGCAAGTTGTTGTTTCAAGCTCCTTCAAAATCCATGACAATATTGATAAATGGGGCTGTGGTTTTCTTTAGAACTATGGATCTCAGCAAATATGAATTGCTTATTGGGGATTCGGCTTGGGGCTTTAGGTTAACAGGGGCTATGTTAATTAATACTCTTCTCTCCGTTCAAGCAGAATAGACATTCTTACCAAAACGAGAGTCTCAACTAAATTGACCCCTTTTCAAAAATAGCAAATTTTTCTCTCAACAATAAAATATTCATTTCACTAACTCATTCTACACTCACAATTTTTTATATCTTTTTCATTTTGTAGCTATAATTTTAAATGTGATTATAAAGGTAAAATAGGAATATTACAAAATATTCTACTCCCTCCGTCCCGGGATCTCTTGAGACGTTTGACTAGGTAAGGAGATTAAGAAAAAGTGATTAGAAAAATTAGTGGGGTAGAATTAATAGGTTAATGATTAGGAGAGATAGTGGAGTAGGAATAGAATAGGTTTAGTGAGTAATTAATTAATAAAAACTTTTCAAAAAAAAACTTTGCAAGTGTTCTGGCACGGACAAAAAGAAAAACGATGAGTGAGGGAGTATTTTTTATCAATAAAGTGGTGTTAGAGAAAATTTGTGACTGTGTTTAATTACCATTAGCGAAGACTCCAAACAAAATGAGAGAGAGGTGTGAGTTATTGGAGCTAGAGTAGAAGAGTGCAGGTTTAAGCTGATTATAAACCATTAATGTTCCATGTGTTAATTGAATTATTTTGTTTCTAACACAAGTATAATCACTTGGTATTTTGGATTAACAGCAAGAGCTCTGAATCGCATATTCGAGCAATGGGGAATTTCAGCACAAGATCAATGGAACATTAGCGGCGAAGTATGCAGTGGTGTTGCCATCGATGGAACAAATGTTGAAACCCCTGAGTTTAATCGGGCAATCAAGTGTGACTGCTCCTACGACACCAATACCACTTGCCATATTACACTTCTGTAAGCTCACATTTCTTACTGCAACACCTTTCTTTCCCAACATTGTATCGCATTCATACTGATACAGTTGGGGATCATGTACATTTCAATATCCAACACTATATTGTTTTTTCAAAAAAGATTCAAGGCTCAGATGTTCATATAGATATTTTTAAACAACTATATATGTCTCAGCTTATTTAGACATCCATGTTTTGGGGCACACTGATGTTGAGTTGATTCCAGAGATGAATATTGCATTACTCCAGATTTTCTTCTATAGTTGTGTATAATTCACATTACAATTGCAAAGACTGGAGATGCACTTAGCCTATTTATAATAAATACTGATTCTCAAACAACATTGTTTCCTAGTATCATTAGCTAATGGAAAATTGGCAGAGGTTAGATAAGATGACAAATTGTTAGTTTTTTTTTTTTATGATTAGCAATACTTTTTTGAAACAAGAAATAGTTGGGGATATACAGGTATATCTACCCCAAACAGCATTAATGTCCGTATTCACTTCTGATGTAGTCCAAACTTGAGCATTTTTGTACGAATTTTCAGGCGAGTTTATGCAGTGGATGCTGCTGGTCCGCTGCCTGATGAGCTCTGGAACTTGACTTTTCTCACTAATCTGTATGGTTAAATCTTTGCATTGGCTTTCTTAATGTTTAAGATTTTGTTTTTATTATGCTGAATTTAGTGTTCAGTGCACCATATGAGTGAATCAACTGCCTGACATAAGTAATCAATATTGGCTGTATGCATGTTTCAGAAATTTGGGCCAAAACTACTTGACAGGTCCACTTCCAGCTTCCATCGGGAATCTCAGGCGCATGCAATACTTGTATAGTTTCTTTTTCTTTCTCCTCTATAATGAGTTTATGATCATACAAAAATATTTGCATGGCCAAATCTTGATGGTCATTGATTTATATATATTTTAGGAGCCTTGGCATAAATGCATTATCTGGGGAGATTCCCAGGGAACTTGGGCTTCTCACTGACTTAAGATCATTGTGAGTTCCCTTTTGCTTTAAACTTGTGAGAAAACTAGCCATATTTGCAGTTGTATATTTATCAGCCTATGTATTTTTTTTAGATGAAAGCTTGAAACTTCACATTAATCATGTGCAGGTCTTTCAGCTCAAATAATTTCTCTGGCCCTTTACCATCTGAGCTCGGGAGCTTAACTAGATTGACACAAATGTAATTCACAGCCCTTTACAGTTTCTTGTATTGCCCTGGTGATCAAGAAAATATTTAACTTGCCCTTCATTAAGATCATATGACTTTAAATATTCATTTGATTTTGTGGCTTACTCTATTGGCAAGCAATCATGCTCATATGCCAAAGTAGTACAATAGGGAGATTTTGGAGGAGATAGCAATGTGCAAACTTCCATAATGTCTCGATGGTATTAGTATACTATTACAAACTTGATCTTGACCTTAGGAGTTTTTGTTTATCTAGAATCATGCTCTAGGTAAAACCACACAATTTTTGTTTGACTAGAATATATAATGATTTCTCCAACATCCCTTATAGTTACTGTATTTATCATCTTTCCAGATACATTGATAGTGCTGGAGTAAGTGGTCCAATTCCTCAAACATTTGCAAATCTACGCAGCTTGGGGACAGTGTAAGGGCATTAAAACTGTTTTTACTCTATCCAAACGAACAGAAAATCGGTGATAATTGTGTCATTTGGTTATGATAACTGTTTCAGGTGGGCATCAGACAATGAATTCACAGGGCAGATACCCGACTTCATTGGGAACTGGTCCAGCCTTAGTTCGCTGTGAGTTGAAACTCAATTAGCCTTCTAATCTCTATAAACTAGTCATGCTTTCAAAGTTTTTCTTGTATATATTTATCCTACTCTGCTGTAGTAACAGTCCATTCAATATGGTGAATAGCTTTCCTCAGCTTCTTCGCTCATGTTTGGCTGATTCGTGACAATAGGAGGCTTCAAGGGAACTCTTTTGAAGGTCCAATACCGGCATCATTTTCCAATTTGACCATGTTGAGCGAGTTGTGAGTGCTATTCACATATTATTCTCTTTATCCTTTTTTAACTTTCAAATTTACTGGTGGTGTGCTGAAGCTAACCTTTCTGGCCATATGTGGAATCATTAGGAGAATAAGTGATCTATCCAATGGTAGTTCTTCGCTGAACTTCCTCAGAAACTTGACCTCTCTATCCACCTTGTAAGTAATCATAACTTCCGATGCTCTAATTAGAAGTTAGTGCTTGCTTCCTTCGAGTCCTGTAAATGACTCCTCTGTTCGGCAGAATCTTGAGGAACAACAACATTTCTGGTCCCATACCATCGTATTTTGGTGAATTTCAGAGTTTGAGTTTTCTGTAAGTATCCTGGCGCTCTGTGGTTTTCAGATAACTTGTAGAGACCACAAGTGATCTTAATTCTATGTTTCAGGGATTTGAGCTTCAACAGTTTGACAGGAACACTTCCAGAGTCGCTTTTCAATCACAGTTCACTCACGAACATGTAATATTTTCTATACTTTTCAGACATTAATCTAGTACACCACCTTAGTTATAAGGAAAAGCTAATCAAGCTTTTCCAATATGCAGGTTTCTTGGTAGTAACAAGTTGACGGGTGGACTACCGTCCCAGAAGAGCCCATCACTCATCAACATGTGAATACTCACGCTTCTTTTTTTATTTTTTTTTAAATTTCTGTTTAAAAAGAAAAATCCAATGCATGTTTCCTGAGATCTAGATTCTGTTTTTCTTAGAGAGCAATGATAGAGTTCCAGTAGATGGAAAATAATGCCTACACTCTCATTTTTGCTTTCAGAGATTTATCATACAACGAGTTATCGGGGAGCTTTCCGTCCTGGATCGGTGCACAGAACTTACAACTGTATGATAGAATGAACACAATTTACTTTAATTGCTCTAAATATATCACATATTTTTCGTTTCTGGCATTTTTTCATCCCACTGCTGTAGCGCTCTCTGATATCAAAATATTTCTGTTGTGCAGTAATTTGGTTGCCAACAACTTCACCTTTGAAGGTTCCAACACCAGGTTTCTTGCGGAAACTTTTGTTTGTTGTACATATTTAATTCTCATTCTCACATATATATTGGTCATAACTAATTATTCTGCCTCAGTGCTTTACCTTCTGGTTTGGAATGTCTTCAGAGGAATTTTCGTTGCAATCAAGGACCTCCTATATGTACGTAATATTAATTTATTTCATTCTGTGTGATTGTTTATGGGACTGATCTCGAGCAGAATTTCCCTTATTATGTGAAGTCTATTCATGATGATGAGTGCAACTTTGCAATGCAACCTGCGCATATTTGATAAGAAGCTTGCAATGATGTTACAATTGGAATAAGACTCGTCAACTTCAAAGCTTGAGCTAAAGACTTTTAAATATATTAATATGGTTGAAAACTTACGGATTATTTCTGCAGATTCAAGGTTTGCGGTGAACTGTGGTGGTCCACAGATTACATCGAATGAAGGTTCGCAGATTGTATATGAAGATGACAGCGAGCCTCTTGGTCCTGCAACGTATTATGTTACCACTACACGCAGATGGGCAGTTAGCAATGCTGGTCTGGCTATTGGTAACAATGCCCCGGCATACAGAGAGTCATCATCATCACAATTCACAAATACTTTGGACTCAGAGCTGTTCCAAAATGTTCGACTTTCTGCCGGTTCACTGAGATTCTACGGTTTAGGCCTGGAAAATGGTAACTACACTGTGAGACTCCAGTTTGCAGAGGTAACTAATCCAGGTGCCAGGACTTGGCAGACTCTTCAAAGGCGTGTTTTTAACATCTACATCCAGGTATGCATACAGAAGATTAAATAGAATGTTGAAAATGCTTTTGAGTAGGCTATGAGTCTCAGATATGTTTCATGATATCCAGGGGAATTTGGAGGTGAAAGATTTCGATTTGCAAAGAGAGACTGGAGGGGTCTCTTTAAGAGCTGTTTCGAGGGAGTTCACAGCACAGGTACAGGAAAACTATCTCGAAATCCATCTGTTTTGGGCTGGAAAAGGGACCTGCTGTATACCTCGTCAATCTGTATATGGTCCTTTAATTTCAGCTATAAGTGCAACTCCAAGTATGTATATTATTCACCAGACTGCTCATATATAAGTTTTTTCAATTTCTTCTTCACGTGAGTCACACAATAGTATTGATCACTTATTTGCCTCTTGTGTTTATTTTTATTTTATCAACAGATTTCCCTCCAAGTGTTTCTGATAATCCTCCTAGTAGCAAAAAGAGCCGAACCGGTCTGATTGTGGGCATTGTCGTTCCAGTTACAGCTGTAATTTTGCTTTCTCTATTTGCAATATATTACATATCCCAAAGAAGGAAGCGGCAAAAGAACCTTGAGCATGATGGTAAGAGAAGGAAGAAGTTTCTTCGATTGGTTGTCTTTGTTCATCATATTTTTCCTTCTTTATCTGGAGTATGCAGACTGTTCATATATCATCTTGTGGCTAAGGCATCTAGAATACTTTGTAGCGTTTTTTGTAGTTAGCATGCCTTGTCCCCTGATGTGAAGATATCTCATACTACAGATTCACAGAAACGTAGAGTTGATCGTCTTTCCAAAACATAATGTTCTTCCCTCAGAGAAAAAGAAAAAAGAACACTGACTAACATGCCCTCTTCTTGGATTACAGAGTTTCTTGGGATCGATGCACGGCCTTACACATTCACTTATGCTGAACTTAGAGCTGGTACAGATGACTTCAATCCTTCCAATAAGCTTGGAGAGGGAGGATTTGGACCTGTGTACAAGGTAGATACTATTTCCAAACTCAGCTCATAAAATATGCACAGATTTTGTTGTTGGTCAATTCTTTTGGTTGGATTCTAAATAGTGTATGTATATTGTTATGCATGCATCGGTAGGGGACACTTGTGGATGGAAGACTAGTTGCTGTGAAACAACTATCTGTGGCATCGCACCAAGGAAAGAGTCAGTTTCTAGCTGAGATTGCTACTATATCTGCTGTGCAGCACCGGAACCTAGTAAAACTGTACGGCTGCTGCCTCGAGGGAGACAAACGCTTGCTCGTTTATGAGTATCTCGAGAACAAGAGTCTTGATCAACTATTATTTGGAAGTGGTAAATTCCAGTTCTGTTGTCTTTCTCAATATCCTCTAATCTCTATTTTATGCATTGAAGATGAAGTTTGATCTGCTCTGCTGTATTGGAACAGGAAGTAAAAGCCTGTATCTTAACTGGAAGACTCGTTTCGACATATGCTTGGGGGTGGCAAGGGGTCTGGCCTACCTACATGAGGAATCTCGACTTCGGATTGTTCACAGAGATGTGAAGGCTAGCAACATCCTGCTGGACTCTGATCTCACTCCTAAAATCTCAGATTTTGGCCTTGCCAAATTGTATGATGACAAGAAGACCCATATCAGCACTAGAGTTGCAGGCACAATGTAAGATCCTTAAACTCATCTCTTTGCCTCATGATAATTTGGTAATGGATTTCTTCTCCATTGGCTCAGTGGGTATCTTGCTCCTGAATACGCAATGCGCGGACATCTTACAGAGAAGGCTGATATATTCAGCTTTGGCGTCGTAGCTCTTGAGTTGGTGAGTGGAAGACCAAACTCTGATCAGAGTTTGGAAGACGACAGGATATATCTTCTTGAATGGGTATGTAGTCTTGTCTGTGAGCCTTAATTAAGGTAGAAGTAACATAGGTTGTAACGAAGGCTTAATATCTGCTGTTGCAGGCTTGGAACCTTCACGAAAACAAGAAGGAAATCGAACTGGTGGACCCGACATTGCATGAATACGATGCAGATGAAGTGAGAAGAATCATCGGTGTTGCCCTCCTGTGCACTCAAGCTTCACCGGGCTTACGGCCGGCCATGTCCCGTGTGGTGGCAATGCTTTCCGGTGACATTGAGGTCTCCTCGGTGACTACAAGACCGGGCTATCTCACTGACTGGAAGTTTGATGATACAACCACTTTTGTCACCAATACTGATAGTTCAACGTCCAATATTGATACACAAATGGATTTATCGACGACTACGGCAACAACGCCCGAGGCAGATCCTAGCAAACCGATGCTTCATGAGATCATTGGTGAGGGTAGATAATCCGAGTCCTTGATTATGCATTGGAATGGTTGTGGTTTGTTTTATTGTAATTATTTGTGCGTGCAAGAGAAGAAAACTGGAAATATTAAGATTTTGTGTTGTAAAAGCTGTAAAATAGATTTCTTTTTTCTTCAAGCGAGTGCTCAGGGCTGGTCACAAGTTTTCAATTCCCAGTAGTCACAGACTGGCTTTGCTATTTGGAAAGAAGAGAGTGAGAAGCAAATAATCAAAGTTCAAGTTACTTTAAAACAGTATAAATTTACCATGCCATTAATGTTAAATAATTGTTTTCCAAATAAAATTATTATGTTAACTTGTGACAGAGAATATGTATTTCTTGTTTTCATTTAAAATAGGCTTCTGAATGAGGAAAAACAATATACTTTCTGATAGCCCAAACCTGAATTAAAACATGAGCATTTCCAGGTTTACAAGTGTTTTCAAAATCAGATTCGAACAAAATAACAACATTCATTCTCTCATGGATTAATCCAAAACATCAAATTGGCCAGTAAAACTAATCCAAAACAAAAACTCAGCAGCTAAGACTTGACAACTTACATTTCAGGGAGAATGATAATAGCTCCAGCTGATAATTAAAATATGTCTCAATTACACAACTTTACACCCAACAAGCTCTGGAGTGCTCCCCACACCCTCAATTTCGTCTATCCACAAAGATAGCGTGAAGGAAATGCTTTACGGAGAAAGTAAATTTAGTAATATGTATATGGTAAATCAGAAAGAAACAAAAATATGTCACGGCTGTAAATAGGAGCGGAAAAATATTGAAGAAATTCTCGTGTTCTTACTCTTTAATCACCAATGGAATGTGCTTTGTGAAGATCCTCATGCAAGAATCGTGTGTGCTAACCAACTTCATCGAAAAGTAAACAGGACCAATGACCACCCTATTAGACGTTAAACCTAAATAGCATCACATCCCCTTCTTGCACCACATAATCTTTACCCTCTGATCTCAACTGCATCACGTCACAGAACAATATAAGCAATGAACAGGTGCAGCAAAAAAAGTAAAGCATATAGATTACACACGTCAAACAATTTTTTTTTAAAGGTGAAAAACAAGCATATTAGACCCTTTTCTGAAACATGTTAGTGATATCACTGTCAAAATTGTTGCAAATACCTTTATACTATCGCAATTATTCATGGTGCTAAAATCGTACAAGGAACTAACACACGACAAAAAGATAGGAGAGTAAAAAATACAAGTAGACTCAATATATAGAAGTGCAGATTGTTTTCCAGCCAAAACTGGTATCTTTAGAAAATCCAAATATTATATTTTATTTGTAGGGTGCCGGGTGTTGGGGGTTCGACCAAATTAATAATTTACTGAAAACAAATATTGTCGAAGCCATAGGAATAAAGTTAAGTAGAGTATGAACTAACCAGTCCCTTCTCCCTTGCAGCTGCAAGTGAACCAGCAGCAACAAAATCATCATAGGCAACCTAACAAACCATTTGATTTTAGAAGGCTTATAAAAAGTTAGAAATGAGAACTTGGCATTGCTTCTAGAGTGACAGGTTTCCTTCTACATAGCAGGTAAAAAGTCAATGCACACATTCAATTTTCTAGAAACTTAACCTCATTAGATTTAGAGAAACCAGTTGATGGGTTTTAGGTCGTGAAATGTTATCAAAAGATTTATAGGCATCCACAATGAAGAATAAAAATCAATATTTACTTTGAGCAAGACAAATTAAATAATGTTCCGTCTTTACAGCTACCAGATTAAAAATATAAACAATTATGACACTGTCAATAGAAACCTCTAGTGTTTATATTATTGACCCATTACCGTTTCCGCTCTAATAAAGCCCCTCTCGAAATCAGAATGTATAACACCAGCTGCTTGAGGTGCAGTCATTCCTGCATGCAATATGAATTAGTTAGGGAGGGATAATTTATAGCAGAGAATTAGCATGAATGCAACCTTAAATATGTGATCCAAAAGATCTGTATTCAATATCCCATGTCAGTTAATATTAAGTATAAACTGTTAAAAACTTGTGGAATGTTTCCTAGTTGAACCCCTCACTAACTCCCTATATATAAGGTAGTGTTCAGATGAGAAATGTCGTTAGTATGAAAAATGAGAATAAACAATGAACTAAATTTAGGATAAAATGAACAAAATTTAAGATAAAAGTGAACAATTTTTTCGATAAAATGATGATCTAAAAATACAATGAAGAAAATCAAAGATAAAAATGAAGAATACTGAAGATAAAATGAAAACAAGTCTAAATGCATGATTTTGATGTTAAAATGAAGATTTTTTTAAATGCAAAATTTTGATGTTAAAAATGCAGTATTTCTCATTTCTCATACTAACAACATTTCTCATATGATCATCACTCTATATATATATATAAAAACCCAATGTATTGTATGTTTCCATTAAGTTTTAAATTCTTTTAGGTGATGATACAGTGTGAAAACATTTAGCCAATTAAAGTGTCAATTGAGGTTGCTCCAGTTTAGCAAAATATAGATATATGGTTCTCATGAAATATGATTCTCAGATGACAAAAGAGATATGGGAAGAACCTGCTCGTATGGTCCAGGCTTTGGTTTCCTATAAGGAAAACAAATAAAAAAGTTCAAGTACCAAAGCAAGAATACATTTATTGCTCATAAGAGATCATTTCTGTTTCACTTCACCTTCTCTCCCGAAGTGAAATAAGTACGTAGTCCTAGAAGGTTGTATGTTGCCCTTATGAGATTCCCGAGGCCACTTTCTTTAACTCCTAGAGATGTCAAATATTCAATCCTTTCTTCTGGAATCAATTCAGAAAGCTCTGCCTCAACCTGAAGGATTAGAAACTCAATTATTCGGAGGAAAAAGGTTCCATCAAATCCTCTTCCCTGAGGAGGATGTCTTCTAACAAGTGCTTTATAAAGGAATTCCATTTCAGAAAACATCTGACCTGTGCTGAGACAGTTATTATTCCAGATTGTAATTCGGAAGCAAGGCTCATGACTTCTTTAACATGAGAATTAGTTTCAGGATCAGCTAGATCCGATTCAGCCACATTTGCCACATATATGACAGGTTTCATAGTAAGCAAACAAAGATGCCTCACAGCATCCTTTTCAAAATCCGTCAAAGAAACTGATCGAGCCGGTTTTCCATCCAAAAGAGCCTGATTGATTTTTTCCAGCGCAGACTTCTCTGCTTCCTCCTGCAAACAGATAATTGACAGATACAGGATTGTTTACTGCATTATGTTTATGGCCAAAGTGTATAGTTAAGAGAATTTCATGGAAATGAAAGTGAACCTTCATTTTGGATGGTGTGTCTTTGGCTTTGCCTTTCTTGAGCCTATCCAATCTTTTCTCAACCTGCACCCTCGCACAAGGCACAAACTCAGTTCTACTTTCTTGAAATACATTCCTGCAAAAATTCATGGTACATCACAAGGCTCTCAGAACATCCCAATGTCCCCGGGCGATGTTGAAGTGTAATATTAGGACAGGGCAGATAGCTCTTTGAATTCTTGCTTTAAAATGTCAGCATAAAAGAGAGAAGAGTGTCCGGTTCAACTAAAATAGCTTCCAGACAGCTAGGTTTCTCTAAACTTTGGATCGTCAGGCTATGTATACTTATCAACTATGGTAGAAGTTCAAGCTTGATCTTAGCTTGGCAACTCTATCCAGCGATACTTTACTTTTTGAATTTCTCTAGATAGGAGAAGCAACAGTTTTGATGCTATCCACTTTGGTAGTATTAATAGCGGGTAGAGCATTATACAATTGATTTGAAACAGCGAGATTGCACTAAGACAACTGCAGTTGCAGAAAGTTACTTGATAGGCATACCTGGTCCAAATCTGTAAATACCAACTCCAAATTGATGACGTCAATATCAGATTTTGGATCAACTTTTCCACTCACGTGAATAATGTCATTATCCTCAAAGCAACGCACGACCTAGAAAGTATGCAAATTTTAACAAAGTCTAAAATGACACACACATTGAATATGCAAAATTGAAAGAGAGCCAATGTCTGATTAGTCTGTGCTATTATCATGAAGACATGGTTGGTTCATCATGAAGTAGAGACTGTCCACCAACAAAAGAAATTCCAAAGCTGAAAGGTAATCTAAAAATGGAACATGAATTTTAAAAAGTTACATACTTGAAGAATAGAATCCACTTCGCGAATATGTGATAAGAACTTATTGCCTAAACCCTGCAATTAGAATATCATAAACTGAGAAACAGAAAATATTAAAAAAAATGCACAGAAATCAAAAAATAAAATCAAGAATGGCTTCACCTCCCCTTGACTGGCTCCCTTGACGAGACCAGCAATGTCTACAAACTCAATTGATGCTGGGACTGCCCGTTGAGATTTGCTGAGCTCTGAAAGTACATTAAGACGTGGATCCGGAACAGCAACAATCCCTACATTCGGTTCTATAGTGCAAAATGGAAAATTTGCAGCCTGAGCCTTACCATTTTCAACCTGCATACAAAGTTAGCAGAAGCATAATCACTCGAAACTTCAACGAACGCATCCAGCTTTGCTTCAAAGCATAAGATGACACCTATCACTTTTATTCAAAAGAAAAAAAAAACATGTATGAATATCTGAAGACATAGCCAAGTTGGCTGGTAACTAAACAGACAAAAGAAACGGAAATTGAATATAAAAAAAAAAGAGAGATAGATAAATGTACGAAACAACTAGAACCCAGAATGATTTGCCAAAAAATCCTAATTAAGCAGCGTTTCTCAAACATGCCAACTCCAAAATAAACGGAAATATGCAGATAAAGTTGCCGAACGAAAAAGAAAATTAGTAGGATTACTTGAATCATTTAGGAAATGGGAAAAAAAGATGCATACAACGGCGTTGAAGAGGGTGGACTTTCCGACGTTGGGGAGGCCGACAATGCCGGCTCTCAAGCTCATGCTTATCTTGGCGGCGGAGAAGCGGCGGTTGAATTGGGGCATGAAATGTGGAGGCTTGGAGAGATTCGGCCATTGGAATAGAAGAGGGAGCTTGTGAGAAACAGATGCAGATGCTGATGATAAGGAAGGAATCAAATGAGAGCAGAAACTTAATCTCGACATGAATGGAGTGAGCAGAGGTTGAGAGGAGGTTTTGTGGTGGGAGAGAGGAATTAGAGCGTGTTTTGCTGTTTTCTCTGGATAGATTTTTCTAACAATTTGATCAACATTTTTATTTATGGCCCAAAACTGCATAATAATGGGAAAATGCAAGATGAGTCTTCTCGGGCTTTTGTTGTTGTTGTTTTTTTTTTTTTTTTTTATTGGCAAAATTTTGCCTTAGACACGCCTAAATAATTTAGACAGGTTTAATTTATACCCAACATATAAGATTTATTAATTCCCAATTAAAGTATATTAGATGTGTTTGGTTTGGATTAATGGATAAAATCCGCCTAAATCGTTTAGGCGTGCCTAACCTGAGACCTTCTCTTTTTTAATTGTTGC
This sequence comes from Plectranthus barbatus, assembly GCA_026898455.1. Lineage (NCBI taxonomy): Eukaryota > Viridiplantae > Streptophyta > Magnoliopsida > Lamiales > Lamiaceae > Plectranthus > Plectranthus barbatus. The sequence continues at coordinate 62,708 of JAPKLW010002001.1, forward strand.
AGTACAATGGCAACCATTTCTTGGATACTAAATTTACACCTCAACAAATATTTTTTAAAATAATAAGATAAATAATATTATTTACTTTATTAAATAGTAACTAATGTTTTTATTCTATATAAATAACCACATAAAGAATTTTTATATTTAAGAAGAGATATTACAGTAGCTTGCTTGAAATAATACTAATTACTTATTGTATAAAAATATTAAACTTGTTTAATAAACTTTCACCACCTATATTATTTATGTAAATTTGTACTCAAAATAAAAATATTTACATTCACAAATATTTGTTAACTTTACAAAAATAACATAATGCTCAAAAAATTATAAGTTAACTCACAATATTTATCTATATTTGGTTTAATTTCTCAGTTTGTTAATTTCATCAACTTAATAACTAATATTAATAAAATTATAAATATTACATTATTTTCGTAAAATTAAATAGATAATTAAATTAAAATTGTTGGTCCCCGATCAGAGTTATGATATATGCAGCGGAAGTATTAATGTTTATCTTGCACGTATCTTGCTAAGGTCTCGACTTAGCAAGTGTTTTTCTAAATGTTTTAGCTCGTGTAATCGTTAGATTGATTGCAGTTTATACTACAATACTTGGTGTGTTGAGTTTCAAATGATTTAGTCAGCAAACAAAATAGCATACTAAAGCAGTAAACGACACAAGGGTTTTTATAGTGGTTCGAACAATTGTTCTACGTCCACTCTCCAGTCCTCTTACTGAAAATTCACTAGAAGAATGAGTGCAAGGTCAGGCCTGATCTCTAACGTTGAGCAGTTTCTCCGTCTGGTCAGCGCGCACCTTCAAGCACCTCGATCTCCAATCTTCAAACGGTGTCGCTCCTTAGAGTGAGGACAAACCTCCCTTCTCCTCGGACGTCGACTGCTGGGAGTTTTATAGTTCTTCCCGGAACCTATCTTTGTGTTGGCATAGCCCGTACGAATCACTCTTGCACCGCAATAGTGACTCCTGGATTCTTTCTGGAATAGAGAGAATACCAAATATACCTTTGGAAGATAAACTTTACAGGTCTTCGAGCTTCTATTATGAGAGCTTATGAAAAGCTTCAGTTAAGATCTTAGCTCGGATGAGTTCACGTGATGGAGAGAGTAAGTTTGATCTCTTTCGTTATCTCTTATATGTACGAAATCGTGAACCTTTGAATCAAATAAGGATGGCACATATTTATAGGTGAAGATTCAAACAGTCGTTTGAATCTTATCCGTTAGACTCAAAGGGAATGCTCGCCTATCTGCATGCTTCCTTTTTCTGCGGTGGACAGAGACTCTTCAAGTCCCTTCGTCTCTGATTGGCATAACATCTTTATTTAGCCGTCTCTTGTCAGAACGGATCCTTTGTAGGTCTGAACCTCCTTTTTCTTCATGATGATTATTCCATCCTCTTGATTGGTTGGTTCTTCTCGTAACTTGTACTCCGTCTGCTTTTTGGCTTTGTGATCTTTCTCTTGATTGTTGATTGCTGATTATCATTTGCTGACTACTGTTATGCATCGGATCTCTCCATAGATTGCTAGAGCACCTCCTTCAGCATTCTCGTTGCTTCCTTCGCACCTTTGTTCGTTCTGATCTTCAGCAATCTTCAGTGTTTGGATGAGTTTGTTGACTCCTTCAGCAAACTTGATCCTTTCTTTTTCTCAATCTATTACAACTCGAGTATTAATTCCTATACATGACTTTTTACAATAGACTCGATACTGAGTTACAATAGCTTTGATCTACCAAAACATATCAAACTATGATAATGAATTGGTTTACATTAGAGGGGTCTAACAATATTCTTAACAATTTTCCCCCTTTTTGGTGCTATCATAGCCACTACATTAAGCTTTAATTCTTGACTGATAATGGGAAAGCTGATTACTGAGATTACATAACAGTTTTCTATCAATTCTATTCTCAGTGTCTCAACTCCCATAGACTCAGCATTGTTCCTAAACATTCCCCCTTAACGTGTCAAGGGTATTGCTCGATAAATGATTCAATCAGGTAAATAGCTTCAAGGTCATATTATCAAGTAAGTACATAGCATTCACGCATAATATCATCAAGCAATTATAAGAGCATTTCACACATATCACATTCCACGCAGTTTGCTGATTACAACTAGTGTGTAATTTCAGCTTATTCACTTAGATCAGCGTTGGACAATGAGATGTTGTCTTCAACCTGGGTTAGTTTTTTTATTGGTAATCAAGTATTTTTCGTACAGTCACATAACCCAAAATGAAAAATGAAAGGATTGTTCAAACTGTAGGGATTCTTCGTGAAGTGAATCACAAAATCCATATGAACAGGACCAATCATGGATGTTGAAATACGACAGGCAATTCATAAACTCTAGCATGCTCTTATGAATTTAATTCGTGGATAAAAGGATTACCATTATTACGTAAAGTCTGATCCGATCTTTCGCGTTTGAATATCCACTTTAATTCAACCACACGATTGATTAAATCTGCGGAAACAGAAATTAGCAAAACCAATTTCTAGATTTAATCGAATAAGAGAAAAATAGAAATGAAGAAATCATGTTCTCCAGATCAGATCTTTAGATCTGTATCCCAATGTTGTTCAGATCTGCTACTAGTGAGGATTCCACAGATCTGTGATGTGTAGGCCGGAGTCGAATTCCTTCTCCTCCCAAATGCAATGACGACGCCCCATCTCTCTTTAACCCTAGGGTTTCAATTGATTTGAATTATGATGAAGTGGTTAAGGTTTCTGAGAGAGAGATGTCTATTTATAGACCTAGTGTTTTAACCCTAATGGGCTATTGGGCTCCTTTCAGCATGTATAATTGGGCCAAACATGGGACCTAATGCAAATAATAAAGTGGGCCTATGAATTAATTAATTCTCATGTTCACAACCCAAGACACGATTAATTAATTAATATTAATTCTTTTGCACCACAGAATTAATACTGACCTACCCCTTTATTACCACGTTGTGAGAACGGGCTGCATTTATCTGAGAATCCCCATATTTAAGGTTACCGGACATTCATTAATTAATTGGAGCTTCTGACAAGCTCTACCTACAATTAATTAATATCTTATTTTCCTGAGTAGTACCACTCAAACCTTATCACTCGTGCTTGAACTTAATCAGCCTGCAGGACTTTGGCACGATGAATATTATTGAGCTCATCAGGGAATGTCCCCATCCTATTACTTGGATATGGTTACCTAAGTTCAGTCTCAGGCTGTACTACACGAATTGCTGCTACACAAGATGCGGATATACGAGCACGTTACTTAGGCTCTCCACCATGGCAAATCAAAGCAACAGTCAACCTGTGTATACCCCTGAACCTTCGTTAGGGTTTGGACTCAATCAAGAATGAGATCTTGTATTCGCTGATGTCAGATAGACAAATACATCTCAGTGTGGTCCTATCAATACGCCACCCTAGCGTACCAGCATATCAAGTAACCAAGACAGATTACTTCTTCCGACTATGTTGCAGCCATCCGGACAGACGTAGCCTCAATGCTGTCTCGGCTGTAATAATATTTATGTCTCACTAGGTCAAGTGATCATACTGCCTTCTGCGATCTACAACACGCCGTATGATCGTCCCTATCGGTGAGACAAGAGGATACCATTGTTACGTGCATGTAAGTTTGTTTAACACATAGGAGAAAATTCAATTGTATATTCATTGTAATAAATGCTTTCTGTATACAAAACCCAATAATCTCCTACTTATACTCAAAGAATTACAACAGCTATTACAGAGTATACGGTGCGTCTATCTAGCCTAGCTATTACATCAACCACTACCAGTGGTAGGCATTCACCTCAGACCTAGTCCACGAATATGTCTTTCGTAAACCTTCTGCGGCAAGCTCTTTGTAAATGGATCAGCTAGGTTGTCCTTAGTGTCAATCTTCTTGATTAGCACATCGCCCCTCGATACGATTTTTTGTATGATATGGTACTTCCTCTCTATGTGTTTGCTTTTCTTGTGAGTCCGTGGTTCCTTCGAGTTTGTCACTGCACCAGAGTTATCACAATAGATTGTGATGCTCTTCGGCAAGCTCGAAATCACACCCAACTCTAAAAGGTAGTTCCGGAGCCATACCCCTTCTTTCGAAGCTTCAGAGTCGGCGACATATTCCGCCTCCATGGTGGAGTCAGCAATGCATTTCTGCTTTGCGCTCCTCCAAGATACAGCCCCACCTCCCAAGGTAAACACATAACCTGAGGTCGATTTGTTCTCATCCTGGTCCCCTTGGAAATCCGAATCTGTATAACCTACATGGCACAAATCCTCACCTTGATAAACCAGGCAGTAATTCCTAGTTCTCTTCAAGTACTTGAGGATGTGCTTTACCGCAGTCCAGTGCGCCTGTCCAGGGTTAGACTGATATCTCGCTACCATGCCAACGGCATAACAGATATCTAGTCTGGTACACAACATTGCATACATGAGACTACCCACCGCAAAAGCCTATGGTACAAGACTCATTTCATCTTTCTCCCGCTGTGTCTCAGGACAATGCCCTTTAGAAAGATGAACGCCATGTCTGAAAGGTAGCAAGCCTTTCTTGGTGAGTTGCATGCTGAACCGGGCTATCATAGTATCCACATAGGATGCCTGCGATAAGCTTAACATCCTTCTCTTACGATCCCGTAAGACCTTAATCCCAAGGATGTACCCAGCTTCTCCCAAATCCTTCATTTGGAACTGTTCGGATAATCAGCTCTTAATTTCCGACATCACTCCCTCGTTGTTTCCAAATAGGAGTATGTCATTCACATATAGTGCAAGGAAAATCACGCTCCTACTGACATAAAGTCGGTAAACACAACTTTCGTTCTCCAATTGTGAAAATCCATAAGATTTAATCACATCGTTGAAACGCAAGTTCCACGACCTCAAAGCTTGCTTAAGTCCGTACAAGGACTTCTTAAGCTTCCAGACAAGATGTTCTTCGCCCTTGCGTATGTAACCCTCGGGTTGCTGCATATAGATGTCCATACCTTCTTCAAGGTAACCGTTTAGAAAAGCGGTTTTGACATCCATCTGTCAAATCTCGAGGTCCATATGCACAGCTATGACAAGGAGTATCCGGATGGACTTGAGCATGGCTACGGGTGAAAAAGTTTCGTCATAGTCTATGCCCTCTTTCTGACTATAACCCTTTGCCACCAGCCTGGCTTTGAAAGCCATAATTTCTCCATCCGCCCCTTTCTTTCTCTTGTATACCCACTTGCACCATATGGCTCGAAAGCCATCCGGCAGCTCAGCTTTCTGGTATACATCCATAGCAGTTATGGATTCAATCTCAGAATCCATGGCGACATGCCATTTTTCAACATCCTTGTCCTGCACAGCCTCTTCGTAAGTCAGTGGGTCAAAGTCCTCATGTCCGTCTTCTGGGCTCAAGTCCGAAGACTCACCAACAAACATGTACCTTTCCAGCTGGAAAATAACTCTCCCATTGCGACGAGGCATCGGTGTTGTGTCAGCAGTAGGTGCAGTAACTTGTGGTTCTGCACCTTGCACTGAAGAATGCGCATGTGGTGCTGAACCTCTCATAAGTGCACCCACATTTGCACGTTCCCCTTCCCTTGGATTTGCATTCTCGTTTTCAATTTCTTGAAGAACGATATCACTCCTTGACTTGTGGTTTCTCATGTACTCGTCCTCCAAGAATCATGCGTTGGTGCTAACAACGACTCTCTGACTCTCAGGACAGTAAAAGTAACCACCTTTCGTTTGCCTGGGATACCCTATAAACAACATTACTTTAGACCTGCTTTCTAGCTTATCAGGTTCCTTTATCAGCACGTGTGCCGGATAACCCCATACTCAGAACTTGTACAAACTCAGTTTGCGACCAAGGAAGAGCTCAGCAGGTGTCTTAGGAACCGATTTAGAAGGCACCACATTCAATACATAAGCCGTTATTTCCAATGCGTATCCCCAAAGCGAAATGGGTAAGTTTGCATAGCTCATCATTGATCTTACCATCTCTAAAAGAGTTTTTTCAGCTACACCGTTTTGCTGGGGAGTACCTGGTGCAGTCCACTGGGATGTAATCCCGTGATCTGACAAATACTGCAAGAACTCGCTACCGAGGTATTCACCACTGCGGTCAGATCGCAGTGACTTGATATTTTTTCCGACCTTCTTTTCTACCTCAGCCTTGAACTCTTTGAATTTCTCAAAGCATTCAGACTTGTAGTGATGCAGGTATACGTATCCGTATCTTGAGTAGTCGTCAATGAAAGTGACGATGTACTCATAACCTCCACGAGTCTGTGTGGACATGGGCCCACAGAAGTCAGAATGGATCAATTCCAACACTTCCTCTGCTCGAGACTGACTAGCCTTGAAAGGCCTATAAGACATCTTGCCCTCGATGCAGGATTCGCAGACTTGATAAAGTACAGGTCGGACTAAGTCCAATGTACCGTCATCTGCAAGTCGCTGAATCTGCTTCAAGCTGATGTGACCGAGTCTCAAGTGCCAGAGATATGTACGATCCTCATCAGAAGAAGTAAGTTTTCTCTTTCTAGGATTATAAATTACGGATGAGTTACATGCAATACTTGCGGAAGACTTATGATTACAATTAATAACATAGTGAGAGTTATTCAGCATCCCACGATAGATAACACCGTTATTACCAATGATAGAAACACCACTATAAAAAATAACTGAATATCCATCAACATAAAGTTTGGAAACTAAAATAAGGTTCCGCCGAAAATCCGGCACATATAAAACATCTCTCAAAGTCAAAACAGAATCATCAAAGTACAATGTGAAATCTCCAATGGCAGCTGCACTCAGTTGTGTTGCGTTCCCCATCGTGATGGTAACCTCGTCACTCTTCAACACCTTCCTCGGTGTGAACCCCTACAAAATGTAACAAACATGATCAGTAGCTCCAGTATCCACTACCCACGAATGATAGAAATCGATGATAAACATGTTTCCGTTACAAATGCAAATGACGTACCTTGTCCCTTGCTTCTGCATGCGTTCTTACTTGAAGTGACACCAACCCTCTTCATCTCATTTGACCTCCTCTCACGTGTTCTGCGATCAATCATATTCTTGCACACAGTATGAACCACATCTTTCAATGTGCTCAAGCTGTGCTCAAGATCTGATAACTCAGAATCCCATGAAGGTACGAAAGACTGTTCTGCCAAGAGATCAGTAAGCAACTCTTTGAAAGAGTACTCGCTTCTCTTAGCTACATTCTTCTTAAAGTCATAGAATGAAAGCGGTAATGAGTTCAGGATTATATCGATCTTAGCCCGATCACTGATACATCCACCTCTACGTGTGAACCGATTCATGGTGTTATCCATAATCATCACATGTAATGTCACCGAACTACCATCAACCATTCTCTTACAGGCAAGGTCTTTCACGAGATCACAGCTGACAGTTCGTTCCACTTCACCATACGTAGCCACTAAGTCCATCCAGATCGCAACAGAGCTACAATAGCCCATGTACTTGAGTTTCAATTCTCTAGACATGTTATCCGAGATTAATTTGTAAGTAAAATCTTCAGATATCACCCATCTGTCATAGAATTCTTTCTCACGTCTAGAGACTTTATGATAACGTGGGGCAAGTAGCATCATAGTAAGAACAAACATGTGTTGCTTACTCAAGAGGATATACTTAAAGCAGTATCTCCATTCAGGGAAGTTCGGACCAGTTAAAGGATTAAGAACAAGAATATGATCAACAATAGACATAGACATATCTGAAACAATAAAGAATCTTAACTAAGAACATACATGCAGAACTTCGAAAACAAATGCATTGAAAACCTCTTGATAAATCAAGTACAAATGTTTTCCACTAATAGCCCAAGAGTTCCCACCGAAAGCTACACTCGTAGACATTTACGATGTCACCCTCAACCAGAACTGCGGGTTTTAAGCCCCAATTCTTTAATTTCATACGGTGTCAGGAACCTTTAGACACTAGAAATTAATAATTAGTGATAAAACTTAGACCAAGCCATCTCTCAAGAACAGGGAAGCAACAACTGCATTATATCCTTAGATGCTTATAAGCGATTAACCACAACTCTAACTCCAGCTAGAAGAGATAGTTTAGCATGGCACGTAACCATACTGCACAACGCTTAAAGCCTTTGTTATCTAAAATTTAAATCAATCCTAGAATATTTATGAAAGATATCTACGCAAGCTACACTCGTAGACGTTTACGCAAACTTCGATAGCTTGATCAGATTATTCATAACTTAATATTCTCTTGTAATAACTTGATGAGTTCTCGTACTCTGAGGCGATGCATGATGATTCATAGGTTCTTTCAATCAAAATCTCCGAAGTAATGTTTCATCGTTAGACAAAGTCCTTATTTGTTTAATTAAGTTGAACCATAAATTTTATTTGTAAATTAATGCTCGATATTGAATCATGAATTGTTTGATTAATGTTTGACTACCTAGTTCGTCAAACTAAATTATTGAATCATTGTTTCATATTCTTATCCAGTGGCTCAAGACTTGAAAAGTCCATGATTGATTAAAAGTCTAGAAATATCTGACGTGTCCAATCATAGCTAATTTGTTATTCCTTAAGAATTTACTCGGATTCCTTATGTCATAGGAAAGGGCAAGGAAAAGATCCTGAACTAGAGAAATCATTCGTGACCACACTAACTAAGGTGGCTTTCTTTTACCCCTATATCATGGGCCAAATAAATCGAAAATGATATTTTTCTTTTCAAAACATATCAAGTATGAAATGAGATGTTTTTGTTTTTCAGTTGTTTTGTCATTGCCTATTGTTTTGTGTTTGCTATATTTCCTCTTTGTGGGAGAACCCCACTCAGAGAAGAACATCTCATGTGGGAACGTGGATGTTGACTGCGCATTTTGTGAGTCTATAACGATCGTGCCCGGACAATATGAATGATACTACGAGTTAGTGCACTGTGATGTTATCATGTTAGGGTCGCGTCCTACTTGGACTAGCATCGTAACTGTTGTTGGAGGCCACCTCCCAGTCACATTATTTTTGCAGATAGTTTAACTGTGTAAAAGAGCATGCTCATTCATAAAATGTTTTGGTGTCATAGGAGGATTTCAAAGTTAAAACCCCATGTATGACCCGATAAAAAGGCATGACAAAGTTAAATATATGTATTTTTTCGAGCATGTGTTCATTAAGTACAATTTGTATTTAGCCCCTTGCATTATTTCTAAAATGCACAAGTTAAAAGAAGAATTGAAGCAATGTACGAGGTAGCATAGCTGCATAGGAGTGGAGCTGAAGACTCAGCTTTTGTAATGGTTAGATGTTGTCGTGTGTATCTTCATATACATACGTCATTGATAATTTTCCGCTGCTAAACTTGTAATACCCCATATTTTCTCGACTTTTTAGATGAAATATTTTATTTTTTTATTTTTTTTAAAAACAAACCTTCAGTGACAAAATATTTAAAAATTTGAGGGTTTATAAATCTATATTTAGGATACTAGATGCCACCTTGGATGTGGATAGAAGGAAATCAAAATTCTAGATTATTATTTTATTATAGAATCTAAATCAATAATTAATAGTAATAAATATATATAGGAGGGATCATGTAAAAAAAATCCTCATGTGAGAAAAAAGAATGAATGATGTCCATCAGATCTAAAAAAATCAATGGTTGATATTGAATCAAGCAACAACTAAAATGCAATCAAGCAACAAAATAATCAAGCAACAACTAAAGCACAATCAAGCAACATTGCAATCAAGCAACGACCTGAATACAATCAAGCAATGCCGTGAATGCAATCAAGCATCTTTCTCACGTTAAGAGTTTTCTAACTGGATCCACTCCCTATATATATATATATATATATATATATATATATATATATTTCTCCTTACCTAACTTTTGCACTTAACTAAAGAAATCCCCAAATTTCTTTTCTCTGGTGGGAGGAGAGCACAACAGGGTTGTGTTTCTTATGTTTCTTTTTCCCTTTACGTCGTACATGTGGTGACTTGTTGGCTTTGTGCAAACCTATCCTTATAATCTTAGTTTCTTCTGTGTTTATAAGAGATTTTATCTCATTCTACTCTCGCTGCTGGAACTAGAGGAATACATACGATAAGGTTGGGAGTTTTACAATGAGATTTTGAGTTTAAGAGGAGTGAAATTTATTTTTCCTTCTCCAAGGTAAATGAATCAAAATACCTGGTCATCCGTTTGTTCGTTGTTAAATTTTTATAAATTTGGATATTGGATGATCTTTGAAGGTATGAGTTTAGTTAAATTGGTTATGAAGGGTTTATGTGATTGTAGATAAAAAGTTGAATTACTCAGTTCAAAACTCTGATTTTATTTCTCTAGTTGTTCTAGTTTCAGAAAATTTTGTTGTACCTTTGCCCATCTCCTAAGTTAATTTGTTGTGGGTTCAAATCATTGTTATTGCTTATGTTTGTAATTAGGTACTTGTGCTTGTGTTCATGAGTGAAGATATAGAAATTTTAGTCTATATTTATGCAAAGTTATAACTAGATGGAGATTTATGTTGGTATTTGACTGTTCTGGTTTTTGCGCGGAAAGAAAAGGGAAGAAGCGAAGGAAATTGTTGATATAGATTGTTTGAAGTTAAACAAAATTAATTTTGTAGCTTAGTGATACGTTGTTGCCATCCTCTCTAGAAGACAAGGGCTCAAATCTTTCACCATCATATTAAAAAAAAATGTTTTGTTTTTGTTATATTTATACTTTATACCTGCGTTTTAAAACAAGATGGTGCAGGAGAGTTGGCTATACTTAATATGACATACTTATACTATTATTCTCACTTTCTGGGACTAATTTTTTAGCTTAGAAATAAGTTATTATTCTAACAAACCTTTGTACCCTATGTGTTTTAAAAAAAAATGATATGTTTATTTAGTTTATGACCATAGATGATATCTTTGTTTGAGGTCATGGTCCTAATTTTTTTTTAAAATAACAGGAGTTGTAGTTCAATTCCCTACTAATACGGTTATGATTAAATCCCCTATTATTGCATACCTAGTTTATTTTGAAGTAGCTTCATAATACTTGTGGTTAGAATATATGTTTACGACTGTAGAGAAGTGTTGCTTTCATGCTTCTTAGTGAAGGGCTGGAAATTTAATCTATATTATGTGAATTTATATGGTGATGGAGTTCATAGTATATTATACAAATTTATAACTTGATGGAATAATTTTTGGGGTTCACATAAATTGTTGAGTTGGTTTATATATTGAGGGATTTATTATTGCTTGCTATTAGAATTTTTTTAAGTTTGTTAGGAAGAAATGAGGTGGAGTGATTCTTGGAAATGACTTGGTTGAGTTGTATGTAGTGATAAGATAAATATAATTAAACCTACAATTAGCTTAATGAAATCAGTACAGTGGTTGGATAAATGAAGCATCGCACTTCCAGAAAGCCAAGTTGGAAACCTGTTTTGCTTTCATTTCTTTTTGTTTTATCAATTTACCTCATAGACAATTATAGGAGTAGTATATTTCTTTTGTTGCAGGATATATTATATAAGTTTTAGTCATTAGTATGGTGGTTTGTTAGATTTTGGATGTTAAAGTTTATTTATTCTAATTATTTTATTTATTTATATTTTTTACAGAAATCTCATTTAATGTGTGGTTAAACTACCAGACTCGCCCCCTAGGAAGCAAGTTTAATTCAAAGAAAGTTTTAAGAATTAAACCATTATCGAAATATTTCTGTTTTTCAAGCCTACCTTGCCATGTATATTAGAGTTTTCAAGTAGAACCTCAGATAAAGGTTTTAAGATTCAAGTAATGTGTCCGATGATCATTAGCTCGCAAACTTTCTATAAGAGTTTAAACCTAAGGTCTAGTTTTATTATTATTATTATTTTTTTCTCGAATCGGCACTTACTAAAGATTCATTGTGATGAAGGAAACACAAGGAACATGAATTAAGAAGAATTGCAGTCTTTTGGCAAGAATCTTTTGACCAAGTATAGGTGGGCTTTCCTATTAAATTATAAACTGTGATATTGGACTATGAGTCCTATTTGTAAAAATCATGAAAAATATGTTTTGTTTTGAATTAAATTTTCATATCTGAAATGATTTCTCTTTAGTATTATCAATATGTCCTCTAAGCCGGGAAAATGGCTAGAGAGTTTATGTGAAATCTGAGTCGGGGAATACGGCCAGAGCCGTGAGCTTTAAATGTCAAGGTGTTTATGAATGATCGAATCTCGATGACTCTATAAGAGCCGAGATTTGTACACTTGGTGTCAGACCTGGTGGGAGAAAGGTTCCACTAAATAGGCTGGTCACCGTGACTATGGAAGTAGGTCTGCTTCCTAGTCACACCTATTAAAATAGATAGTGTATGTGGAAATAAACTGAGCTCAGTATTGTAAAATAAAATGAGTTTGATAAACATGGTGAGATTTCTTAAAAGTAAAACCCATGTATTATCCCTAGATTTGAAGGGATTCGTGAACTGAATCACGAAGTCCGTTTGCCAAGGATCGTTAATTGGAATATCAAAAATAAATTGCTATGCCTATGAACAATCCTAGCATGCTCCTATATTATTACGCATAAGAAGGTTTATGCGGAATACCTGGATCGATGAACTCTGAAGAACGCGTGCTCGGAGATGCCCTTTGATCTTTCCCAAGCACAAGAATTTAATTTCCTAACAGATTGAGGAAATAAATCTATGAAAATAATACAATTATTTTCGAAAATAAAGAGGAGAGAGAGAAGAAGAAAAATCCTTCTGATTTGATCTTCTGATCTATATCCCAACTCGATCTGAAAATCCGGTGAAGATTCTCTTTCAGATCCCTTGCCCGGTTGAGAAGTAGAATTTTCTCCTCGTTCTCAGATCTTAGTCGATCACCACAGCTCCCAAAACCTGGTTTGCTGTGTGCAACTTATGATCTTGTGGTGTGTTGAGATCTGAGGAACTGAGGCCTATTTATAGGAAATTACTGGACTCCTATTGGGCTTGAGTTTCATGGGCCAGACCAGGGACCAAAATGCAAATAGCAAATAAGGCCTATCAATTAATTAATTCTCATATTCAACCCAGAATATAATTAATTAATTAATATTGATTCATTCCACCAGAGAATCAATACTGTCCTACCTATTTGCTACCACGTTTTGAGGTACGGGTTGCATGAGCTCGGTATATCCCCACATTTAAGGTTACAGACATTCATTAATTAATTTAAGCTCTGACAAGCTATTTAATTAATTAACATCTTA
>JAPKLW010002001.1:76036-108715 GCA_026898455.1 Plectranthus barbatus
TTTCACTGCAACTCAAAGTAACACACAACCTGCATATACTTCTGTACGTTCATTTAGGCTTAGGATCTCGTCAAGCCATAGAGATCTAGATTCTTTTAATGTCAGATAAAATAATCAATCTCGACTTAGGTCCTTATCAGTGTGTGCCCCACACCAGCATACCAAGCCATCCAAGATAAGATGCTTATTACTGCGTATGCTGCAGCCTACACCGACAGTTTATCCTGAAACTGTCTCAGCTGTGATAACTATTTATATCTCGCTAGGTCAATCGATCCATACGATCTTCCGTGATCTTCTACACACCGTATGATCTCCCTATCGATGAGATAAGAGGATAATTGCGTTTGCGACACATGTTTGTTAATTCAGACAGGAGATGAACATACAACATTTATGATTCCCAGTATATTAACCAATCGACCTTGTACATAATATACCAATCATAATGCTTTCAGAATATAAATCCATCAAGATTATGATATGACAATTTTAAATGTATACATGTATTTGGCAAGTGTCCACTGGGTACAATGTACTCAGCCCCGTATATATTTCTAAATATGCAAGTTAAGCTAGAGACAGGGGTGGCGAAGTGCTAAGCTGTAGATAACTTTTGAACTATTAAGAGCCCGAGATTATATATCTTCATATATATAATCCGACTACGCTTGTTTCGTTGCAAATATTCTGAACTCCTTTAATTCCCAACTTTGACTTGTAATTTAAATTATGAAAATCTTATTATGTATCTTGCTTAATGAGCTAGACTCGAATTCTTTTGCCAACTCCTTCATTTCAGACAGGATTATCTATCTTTGATGCTTGTCTTTATTGTGATTATTTATACCTTACCTACTACATTTTTGTTCATCGACCGATTATCATCCCCGATGTCACATACCCGACTTTGGGAATTTCTCGGGATGTGACAAAACTCAATGTCTTTTGTTAGACTTTTGGTATCAGTAAATTTGTTAAACTCTGATTATTCATATCTCAAGAATCCACTTCTTGAGAAGGCACCTTGATTATCTTTTAAAATATTTTGGATATGTGTGTTGATTTCTATCTTTATTCACTTGATATTTTCTTATTGATTGATATCCCAAATGCATGTCTTGTACTTGATGTGCTTCAATTAGTCAATTCCTTGATTTATGCCTTGTTTATCAGCCGGGGCGTGAAAATAATATAGGGAAAATATGCAAATATATCCCAAACTTTAGATGAATTCCCAATTTCATCCCAAACTTTTAAATATAACAATTTCAGACTTAAACTTTGAATGAGTTCCCAATTTTATCCCAAACTTCTAAATATAATAATTTTAGCCTAAACTTTGAATTTTTTCCCACTTATCAATATTTAAACATCGAAAATCTTACATATGGATACAAATAATTACATGTCATGCATAAAAACCCTACACAAACACTACTCTTCCATGTCATTCCATGATGAATGACATTTATGAAGTACTTATTAAGAATAAGAAATTTTAGAGTAATATATTTTCATAAAACTCATGAAATCTTTATTAAATATAAAGAAATTTAGATAAATATATTTGATAAATTATTAAGATATGGCTTGATTTTATGTCTTTATTCGTTTTAATATTAGAAACAAATATATTTAAATTATTATCTTAGATCTTATTTTAAAATAAGTTATTCACGTTAATAATTTATTTTTAAAAAATTATCTTACTAAAAAAGTAGAATATATAGTGAAGATTAATATAGTATGATATGTAAATATGTGTGTCCATGTAAGATTTTCTATGTTTAAATATTGACAGTGGGAAAAAATTTAAAGTTTAGGCCGAAATTGTTATATTTAAAAGTTTGGGATAAAATTGAGAACTCATTCAAAGTTTAAGACCGAAATTGTCATATTGAAAATTTTGGGATAAAATTGAGAACTCATTCAAAGTTTGGGATATATTTGTATATTTTCCCAATAATATATCTATATACACTATTATGTCATAATAATGGAAAGTAATGGAAGGGAAAGTATGATAAAAATATATAATTAAAACAAAATCCTAAGTTTTAATATTCAATAAACAAATATTAATTTATTATAAATCTATATTAATCATTAAATCATAAAACTTTTATTAAAATGTTTAATTAAAACAAACTCCTAAATTATAATTACTCAATATACAAATATGAATGCATAAATTACACATTCATATAAAATTTTAAAATTTGAATGCCTTTTTTTAACTGTACATAAAGTAACATAAAAATTAAAACAAACTACAAAATTATAATTTCTCAATATATAAATATTAGTTTATAAATTATATATTTATATAAACTATTAAATCTTAATATTGAACAAAGTTCAATAATTCGTATTTTTTAGATGTTCATTTAATTTATTTAATATGTTTATTTTTGTAGTGTTACAACTTTCAATACACATATTATTATTGTCTAACTATTTTAATGTTATATAATATTCGTGTTTGTTTAATTACTACGAAATTTATGTTAAATTAAATAATAATCATATCTTCTCATCTCTCACCATTCACATATCTTTTTCTCCACCTTTCCCAAAAATTCTTAAGATTCAATATGAAAAATACAAACCACCATTATCTCCACCGCAAGCAATTTCCTACCTCATTCCACAATGCATTTGAAAACAACAATTAGGTGATAATCTGACTCTGAACCTCAGCGGTCGTGGTTATGCAACCACCAGGAATGGGGAAGCAACTACGGGGAAGAAGACTAAGTTGGCAGGAGCTGCATCCAATTGGGACGTCTGTCAGGTTGAAGATTGCGCTGCAGATCTCAATAAGGCAAAAGATTATCATAGACATCATAAAGTCTGCGAGATGCGTCGTGGGAAATCAAATGCAGCGTTTCTGCTAGCAGTTTAGCAGGTATGTCATCTCCTTGCTCTTAAGGCTGGTGCATCCCATTCTTGGTGGGTCTAATGAATTTAATGGGTTCACGAATTCTGAATTTGTTACCCTCTCAAGTTTGTAGATAGTGAAATATTGAATGTGTATAGAGACGCCGCAGGAGATCAATGACATATGATGGTAGAAATGGGTTGATGATGGATGTTCAAATCAAAATATGAGAGAGGAGAAGTAAAGGGAGCAGAGAAGGAGATTATTTTTCCTGAATGATATATTATAATAAACTCATTATAATTCATGAACATGTTCATTATATATAACATAGATTATAATTGTATCTTGTAAACTCAATTTTTTTTTAAATAAGAATTATCGTGCCCATATTACGGTATATAAATTACTATCTTGTTGTTTATATAGACTAAAAATCATCATTATATATGCTAAATTATTGCATTGTTGCTTTTCTCATCATTTTGATGGTTGCATTTTTTATTTAAAGTTAATAAAACATATTATCTTAAAATCATTACAGTTTATAGTTTATTTCATTGAATAGTCATGTATGGATCATTATTTTTCTCAAAATAAGAATTGTTGTGTCCATATTACAGTATATAATTTGTTTCATTGTTGTTTTAAAAAAGTATCATTATATCTAAAATCATCATTGTTTTCAAGAATTGTTATATCCATATTATAGTATAATTTTTTTCATTGTTCTTTTTTAAAATTATCATCATATAGGCTAAAAATTATCATTGTTTTGAATGAACACAATGAACAAATGTTGATTTACAATGAATAAATATTGGATCCTAAAATGAACACAAAAATCAATTTTGTTAAGATTTGAGTATCGATCCATACAAAGAAACAAAAAAATATTTACCCTTTATAAATCGTGTTGTGTTAATTGTGGAAATGAAAAATCAAGAAAAATAATTTTCTGAAAGTTATTTTGTACAAAGATATGAAACTAAAAAAAGCTAATTAATGATATGAAGATGGTAGGTGAGAGAAATTGAAAGGTAATAATGGTATAGATTGTGATTATTTTTTTGTAACCGCACCCGATAATCTTCCTCAAGATTTTATTTCACTTTGCATTTTATCCAATTTTTACAAATTTACCCTTACAAGTTACAATGATACAAATATCCCTAAACAATGATAATTCCTAACTTTAAATCAGGATCTTAGAATTTTGAAATTAATAAATAGATTTTGTTCATAGTTCATTCACATATAAAATTTCATCCATAAATGCACCCCTATATATATATAATATGTTACTTTTTTTTTTTTATCATTGTGTACTCAATAATGAGGTTTTGATGGTGTTTGCCCTTCTACTACATTTATCATCTCGAAATTGGTTCGAATGATTTAGTAAGATATATCGAATTTTTTTCATCATATCTTATATTTAATCAATTTTTGTTATATGAGAAAAATTAATACCGTACCATAGCTAAATTTTCAGCATACCTTAATTTCAGGGAAGAACAAGGAATTTTGCCCAAAATTTTTTTAAATTCTTGAAAATTTATCCAAAGTTTTAGGGCGTTAAAGAAATTTATCTAAAGTAAGTATTCAGTTAAGTATTTTATCCAAATGAATTTAAAAATGACTATTTTACGATGAGTCAAAACATTAAATTTCACATGGTACCCAATTGACGCCCATATGGATCATTCTTTTACACTTTAAATAAAAATTATTTTACACATGTATTTTCACCAAATTAATAAAAATACCCAAATTGCACAACCCTACTCTCATCATCCCAAATCGCAGGAAGAGAAGCAATGCAGCAACAATTATAGAAGCATAAATCATGAAAGGCTTGCGCGATGAGTAATTTCTGGAAATATAATTCTCTCGTGCTTGTTTGCCAATGCACCTGCGATGGAGAAATCAATTGCGAAAAAAGTGACTTGTCGCTACCGCTGCTCTGGGGTTTGGAAGATGCTGGGGCAATAAATAATCTCTTCAACGACGCCGTTCTGGGAATATGAGTTCCCTGATCGTTTTGACACAAAGCTGATTGCAGAGCATTGAGTGGCTACAGCTGCCATTGATTCAACAAGACTTCTTTTATTTGGAGTGACGGGAGTATGTGATCTTTCTGCAATTTGAGGTCGATGGGACTTGGTTGTATAATTTGGGTGTTTCATTTAATTTGGGAAGATACAGGTGTAAAATGTTTATTATTTGATGTGTAAAAAAAAAAATTCATGGGAAGGTATGAGGTTAAGTCATTTAGACAGATTTTATTTATTAACCCAAACTTAAATTTATTTAATATACCCTAATTTAACGATTAATAAATTTTATTTGGGTGAATGAACTCATTTGAGTATGGATAAAACCCACCTAAACCGTTTAGGCGTGTCTAACGCAAGTTTTTGTCATAATTCATGCGGCTGTAAATTGGGCACCACATGAAATTTAACATATGACTTATCATAAACAGCCAACGTTAATTATTTAAAATAAAATTCATAATAGAATAATTATTTTGGATAAATTTTCCTAATAGCTTAAGCTTATAGATAAAATTTGGATGAGTAAAAGTTTTTTGAATAAAATTTCAAGAGTTTCTGAATTTCAGTATACTAAAATTTCAACATAACTTCAATATGAAATAATTTACTTTTCATTAATCTTATCATTCTTTTATGTATTAAGATAAGATTAGCTCCCTCACTATTGCAAAAAAAACATATTAGATCAATCATACCTCTCAACTATTAAAATAAATTTATTTAAGTAGTTTAGGTTTTAAAATCTTCTAGTATACCCTTTGTTGAGGTTCGAATTTCAGAAGTAGGAGCCCCTAGAACTTTATAAAGAACATGACAGATTACAATGAAAATAAACCGGGACGAGATTACGTAATCTAGATGTAAACAATCAAAATACTGGAGAAAGGATGAATCGTAAAGCGTGATTGCAGTAATTATTTTGACAGAGCTTGGGCAAGGTTTTTTACAAGCGATTCCCCCCTAAAAAATGAAGCCCCAGACCTCTATTTATAGACAGGATAGAGGCAGGAGAGAGAATCTTAACCCTAGGCGTTGACCATTAACGGTTCGCCGCGAACCTCGGGGCGGTTACGGGTTTCTCGGGGTAGTTAGGGTTGCAACGATCGAGCGTCGCCATGCTGTTAGGGTTTTACTCTTTGAAGCTCCTCGCCACCAGTGCTCTGAGCATATCGATACCGAGGCTCTTGCTTCCTCGGTGTAGAGGTCTTGACTTGGGATATTCTGCCGTTTCGCTGGTTCGTGTAGTGGGCTTCCTGTGTTGGGCTGAGTTATTCATTGGGCCTGGCCCTCACGGGCCTGGCCCTCACGGGCCTGGCCCCAACAATAGCCCCTTTTGGTTTCAGGGCCTATCCGGAGATTGGTTGTGGAATCAAAACTGCGAGTTAGGATTTGGTACAGAGTGCGGTAATTCGAGGTGTCCAAGAGACTTCCCTCGGGCCCTAGAGGTACTTCTTGGTGAGAGTAGCTCCGTTAGGGAGTAGCCGGGGTACTACTCCTGGTCCATACGAAGGTTCTTGGTGAGCGCAAGCGTATGACCGTGCGGGGGATACCGGGGTATTGCCCTGCGGGCTAGAGCGTGAGTCCGGGGGTCACGCGTATCAGAATCGTTCCGGGGAACGTTCTCTTGCATGGAGCGACACTCCCATGCGTGCACTCTGTTTAGGCTCCGTAGAGCGCTGGCAGGGTGAGTTATAGCGGATCGTAAGACGCTTAGTGGGTTCCCCGGGGAGAGTCCCATGTTCCCGTGAATGACGTCGATCGCGCTATAGTTCTCCCCACTGAGGGGCTTACCGCCCAAGGTTCTTGTTGGGCGGGTCACACCTGAAGGCTGATGAGGGTCAGCAGCGAGCACTTAAACTCTTCGGTACCGACCCTTTGCCTTGAACAATTTTCAATTTTGCCGCCCAGCGGGTGGCATGAGTGTAATTATGTCAAACTCCGAGGGCGTTTCGGAGTAGGCAAACGGTTTTCGCTTATATATATGAAATCGGACTTCCATTCCACCACTTTCACACTTCCGAGCTCGAGATTTCCTTTGCTCTTCCGACAACTGCTATTGTGAAGGCGGCGAATTTGATTGTTCCGGCGACTGCTCTGGCGTTCCTGCTTCGATCATTTCTCTGAACGTTGATAAGGTAGCTTTCTCGATCCCGCGCGCCTTTTTCCTCCTTAGTTCTTCGTTCGTGGTTTTTGCTTTCGATATTAGTATTTGTTTTCGGGGTTGCCTATGGGTTCCGTCGACTTTGTGGGATTTGGTTACTCAGGTAGCATGTTTCTGAGGTTGCATCTGCTGATTGCGTGTGATTCGCTAATGATTTTATTGCATTGATCTGTCGGTTGTCTGTGTGCTTCTTGATCATGCGTCGCCTGGTTTTGATGGTATCTTGGCTCGTCTTTCGTTCAATCTGGTGTCTAACAGTATAATTGATCTTTGTGCGTGCCTATCTTTGTTTAGTCGATCCTCTAGTGGGTACCGAGTTCGAATGATACCTAGGGCCCGAGTGAATTAGTGATTCGTTTCTTTTGCAATCGTGTCTGTTTTAGTTGTTTTTGATTGTGGGGTGTTGCTGTTTGTGGGTTATACTGCGTTTGATTGACTGTCGCGCGTCTGGGTGAATAATTGCATGCATGGCAGCTTCGTATGCGCCTTTCTTTGAGTCCTCTCGGTCAATTTGATTTCCGAGGTCTTTTACCATTCATTTGCTTGCGTGCGTGCGTCTGGTTTTTCTTTTCCTTGTTTCGCGGGGGACCTCCGTTCTTCTTTTTCCAATTTTTGTGTATTTGCGTTTCTTGGTGTGGTTCCAGTTATTGGGCGTTAAATGGCATCGGCGGAGATCATTATGGAACCGTCTTCTTCCTCTGGATCGAAAGAGATGCGTGTTGTGCACTCGCCTGGGCATGAGGCGGCGTCCTCGGGTAATGAAGG
Source organism: Plectranthus barbatus (assembly GCA_026898455.1). NCBI lineage: Eukaryota > Viridiplantae > Streptophyta > Magnoliopsida > Lamiales > Lamiaceae > Plectranthus > Plectranthus barbatus. Next base: position 83,907 of record JAPKLW010002001.1, read on the forward strand.
GGAGCGGATCGAGAATGAGTCGCCTGTAGTGGATCTCGATCCCGAAGAGGTATCCGGACACGAGGGGGTGGATTGTGATAATGAGGAGAGTGAGGAGAGTGGTGACTCTTTCCGGCCGATAGTGAGGGATATGTCCTTCGTCAGGAAGGACCAGGTGAATCCCGATGACCCGGTTCGGCAGGCAGTGTCCATTGCCACCAAGGATACCGTGAAGCGGTACTCTGCTGGGGTTGCTTGCCATAAGATGAAGTATAATCTACCTTTGCCAACGGACAGGTGTTGTAGCCCTCCTCGGGTTGATGAGGTGGCCTTCTTTCTGCCGGTCATAAAATACGGCATCGCTTTCCCTCCGCACGCCTTCTTTAGTGTCGTGCTTCTGTCCTATGGGTTGGCTCCGTTCCAGCTGGCCCCTATCAGTTGGTGCCACATGCTTGGTACACTCCTCATATTTTTCGACGCGGGGCTTGGTATCCCGACGCTGAGGGAGTGGCACTATTTGTATCGCCTCGCTAGGTACGAGGCGGGGTACTTTTTTTTGTCGAAGAGGGACTCGTTGAATGAGCCAATGATCACTAAGTGTGCGCAGAACACTCCCCGGTGGAAGAATTTATGGATTTGGGCCGCGATGAGCCACGCCGAGCCGGAGTTCTTGTCCGAGGGCGGGGTGCCTATGAGTGCGACATATTTCTCTAAGTGTGTTGTTCGTCTTTTGCCTCTTCGGTTACTGACCCCTATGTTCTTATGCTTTTGCAGGATACAAACAGACAGTTCTCACTACCGAGGAGAGCAAGCGTATCGACATTGCATACTCGCGAGCGAACCGTGAATTTACTTCGGTTCGAGGCAAGAGGACCGTTGGTGCTGAATACTGGATGAACAGAGAAGGGAAGAAAGAGTTGCTGCCTGCTGATATGGCTGGATTTAGCCCTAATGATCTTCTTGCGGCGATGCACGCGCAGAAGCGAGATAGGGAGGTGAGCTCCTCGACACTGACCTCGACACCGATCGAGGAGCAGCCTCTTACGAAGAAGCAGGTGACGACAGTTGTCTGTGCTCCCACGACCGCGCGTGTTGGGGATGCCTCAAGCTCGGGGCCCGCTGCTCGCTCTGTCGAGGTGACTCCGTTGAGCCGACCTCCGACTATTCCTATTTCTCCGACTCGAAGCTCCCCACCTCCGAGGTGAGGTGATCAGAGGAAGAAGAAAAATGTTGGGGGAGATGACTCTCGTGCTCGATCCACCTCCTCTGATTGCTAGAGGAGTTTGGATGTCGTCTTGGCCGGAACGAGAGCGGTTGCGAACATTTCCACCTTGACGTCTGCCTACGCTATCCACGTGAAGAGGGTGTTGGATGGTGACATCAAGGCAGACGACTTTGACAGCGCCTATGCGCGGGATTCCTTCCTGATGGAGGAGAAACTTCAAGTGGTAGTATTTCGAGCCCCTGTCTTGGACTGATGTGTGCATATATATTTTTTTTAAGCTTTCGCCTTCACTTTGCTTTTTCCCTTTGTGTAGGCCACTCGGGAATTTGCTATTTATGCTGAGGGGCTCGTGAAGTCCCTCGACTCTGCAAGTGAAGGAATTAGCCAGTCGAGGAAGGAGCTAGAGGGCGAGAGGAAGAAGAGGAAAGACATCGCCGACAAGCTGACCCAGGTGTCCTCGGAGCTACAGGAGGCACGGCTCGGGAACGAGGAGTGGCAAAAGAAGTACGAAGATTTAAGGAAGGACCGTGCCACTTTATCGACTCGCTGCAAGGTCCTGGAAGGCGAGTTGAAGAGGGCCACAAATGATTTCAAGGCAAAATTTGCGAAGAAAGAGGAGGAGTTGGAGTCCTACAAACTTCGGTTCCGAAAAGGTCAGGAAGAGCGGGTGGCAGAGCAGAAGAGGCATGAGGCCGAGGTCGAGGCATTGAAGGGAGGAACTGGGGTTGACATGGAGCTCTTGGTGGCGAACCCCTCCTTTAAGCCAACCTTCGACCTCCTGGTGAATATGGTGACCGGTTCGATTTGCAGCTTGGTCGGTCGGAGGTGCCCGGGATTTGATATCGACAACATTACACGCCCTCCGACCCCCCCGCCGGTAAACACTGGGGTTGAGGTGGTCGGGACAGACCCTCCGGTGGCTACCGAGGTGGAGCCGGTGGAGACCAACCCGCAAGTGGAGACCGAACCGTTGATCGAAGATGTTGGAGGCTCAAGAAGCCTCGAGGAGAAGGAGGCCGACAGCTTCCTCGATGTCGAAGGCGGGGATGACGCCCAGAAGAAAGACGGTGGAGACGGAGCTGACGCCTGATTCTTCCTCCCTTGTTTTTGTAATAGGAGTTAGTTGATTTGAACACTTGTCTTTACTTTTTGTTGTGCTTTTGTAATCGACTCTTGGCATTGTTGCCTCTTATCTGACATGCTTTTTATGATTCTAATACTTGTTAAGTGTTGTGGTCGGTACCGAGGAGGTGGTACGGTTCACGCCTGACCTTCTTGAACCCTCGGTGTCGACCTGCTCATTTGTCTGCGAACTGAAGCCAAGTAAAGCATCGCCCCTCCGACGCTCAAGTCAGTAATGGTTTTTATGAATAAATTTGAAGACAAAAATGAAAGGAAAAGGGTTAGGATGCGCGTATCTGGGTACTAGAAATAGTACTTCTTCAGGTGTTTTATGTTCCAACAGTTCTGTACTTTTCTTCCTTCAAACGTCTCGAGTTGGTAAGCCCCGTGCCCTACGACTTTAAGTATCTTGTATGGGCCTTCCCAATTAGGGGCGAGCTTTCCTGCCCCGGATTCTTTCGTATTTTGGAATACTCTCCTAAGGACCAGGTCTCCTTCTTGGAAGCTTCTGAGTTTTACCCTTTTGTTGTAGAATCTTTCTACTTGGAGTCGTCGTTGGGTGGCTTTGATAGCAGCGTTGCTTCTCACTTCATCTATAAGTTCTAGATTGGCTTTGAGAGAGTCTGAGTTTTCGGCTTCACTTGCGAATTCCACCCTATGGCTTCTGGCGATGATTTCGACGGGGGCCACGGCCTCTACTCCGTACGCTAAGGAGAAAGGGGTAGCCCCAGTGGAGGTCCTGGGTGTGGTACGATAGGACCAGAGGATCGCAGGAAGTTCTTCTACCCACCCGGATCCATGTAGGGTTAACCTCTTCTTTAGGGTTGCGATTACAGTTTTGTTGGTGGATTCCGCCAAGCCGTTTGCCTCAGGATACCAAGGCATTGAGAATATTAGCTTTATCCCGTACGTGTTGCAAAATGTCTGCATTCTTTCGCTAGCAAACTGTCGCCCGTTATCAGTGCGTATTTCTTTTGGGATTCCGAAGCGACACAGGACGTGTTTCCATAGGAATTTGATGACTTCAAGATCGCGGGTTTTTCCTAAAGCTTCACCTTCCACCCACTTGGTAAAGTAGTCCGTCACCCTTTGGATTAAAAAACGCGGGTTCCACGTACCAACGTCTTGTCAACTCAATGTTCAAGGACAAGATAGGAAAGACAATGGAGGTCTATATTGATGACATGCTCGTCAAATCACTTAATTCTCGGGATCACGTGGCCCATCTGGAAGATGCCTTTCAAACCTTGGAGAGATACAACATGAAACTGAATCCGGCGAAGTGTTCGTTCGGAGTAGCTTCCGGCAAGTTCCTTGGTCATATAGTGACCCAGAGGGGGATAGAGGCGGACCCCACACAGATCAAGGCCATTCAGGGCATAGAACATCCGAGATCCCCGAAGGAAGTACAAAAGTTGACTGGACGCCTCGCCGCCCTTAGTCGCTTCATATCGCGCTATTCCGAGAGGACACACACCTTCTTTAACACGTTACGAAAGGGGAAACGGTTCGAATGGATCGAGGAGTGCACGAAGGCACTCGAGGAACTGAAAGCCTACCTGGCTAGCCCTCCTTTATTGTCGAAGCCGGTCGACGGTGAGCCGCTGCTACTCTACTTGTCTGTGTCAGATCATGCAGTTGGAGCCGTGCTAGTACGCGAAGTGGATGGCAAGCAGCACCCGGTGCATTACGCCAGCAAGTCTCTACTAGACGCAGAAACGCGGTATACCGCCTTGGAGAAGCTCGCATTGTCGCTCGTAATTGCCGCTCGTAAGCTGCGGCCCTACTTTGAGGCACATTCCATCAAAGTGATTACGGCTTATCCCATAAGAGCCGTACTGTCAAAGCCGGACCTGTCTGGGCGTCTCCTCAAATGGGCCGTCGAAGTTAGGGGCTACGGAATCCAGTACGAGCCGAGAACTGCAATTAAGTCACAAGTGCTAGCTGATTTCGTCGCAGATTTCTAGACAAATCTGCAGCTTAAGGCGGAACACGAAGTGGCTCACATGACCAAAGCTGATGAAGATGCCGGTGTCTGGTCATTAAGGATTGATGGAGCCAGTAACGCGCACGACAATGGGGTCGGAGTGGTCTTGATGGATCCACGCGGAGAAAGCTACGAACGAGCGATCCGGCTCGATTTCCCAGCAACAAACAACGAGGCTGAATATGAGGCACTCGTCCTAGGTATGCAGCTAGCCCTGGAGCTCGGGGCTCGTAGAGTCCGCACCGAGAGCAACTCCCAACTGGTAGTTAATCAGCTGGACGGCACCTATGCCGTAAAAGAGGAGCGTTTAAAATTATATCACTCCATGATCGAAAGATTCAGAGAAAGAATAGAGGAATGGGATCTCCGCCACATCCCCCGGGAATCAAACGCCCGAGCAGACGCTTTGGCAAGCCTAGCTACCACCAGCTCCTCCCAAAGTACCCGACCAATCCCCAAAGTTTGGTTACTAGCACCGTCCGTCTCCACCCAAAACAGCGTGGCACCCGTCAGTCAAGATGGGAGTGACTGGAGGGTCCCAATCACACGATACTTAGCCGGGGAGCCTCCAGTCGGTGATAAGAACAACGTGACAAAGATTGAAAGAACATCCGCTCGCTTCGTCCTCATTGACGATAAGTTATATAGGCGTTCACTCGAAGGACCCCTCCTCCGGTATATTGCCTCCCCCAAGACTGAGGGAGTACTCACAGAAATACATGAAGGTGACTGCGGAAACCAAGCCGGGGCTCGGTCGCTATCTCATAAAGTAATCAAGGTTGGTTTCTACTGGCCCACTCTGAAGCATGACGCGATCGATCACGTTAGAAGATGCGACAACTGCCAATGTTTCGAGGCATCCACCCATAAGAGCGCGGAACCTCTCCACGCTTCAATTACCCCCTCGGTTGGTAATAAAGGCAGTCTTCTCCTGGTCGTCTGGGTGCATTTGGATCTGATTATAACCCGAGAAGGCATCCATAAAGCTAAGTAGCTCGTGCCCTGCTGTCGCGTTGACTATGGCGTCAATATGCGGCAAAGGATAAGGGTCCTTGGGACAAGCTTTATTCAAGTCCGTGAAATCGATACAAATGCGATTCTTCCCGTTCTTCTTCTTGACGACCACCACATTGGCGAGCCAGGTGGGATAGTGCACCTCTCGGACTGATCCGATGTCCATTAGTTTTTGCACTTCCTCGTTGATCGCTTGGTTCTTCTCTGTTGAAAACTTTCTCCTCCGTTGTTGTATGGGCCGGTAGTTGGGGTCAACCTGCAGTCGATGGGTGATGACTGACGGGTCGATCCCGGTCATATCACGATGTGACCAAGCAAATATGTGGGCCTTTTTTTGGAGGAAGTCTACGAGCGCACACCTGGTATCGGCAGGAAGTTCTGCCCCGATGAAGGTAGTACGAGTCGGGTCCGACTCGTTGATTGGGACTTCTTCGAGCTCTTCGGCCACGGGTCGGTCGACGGGGGTCGGCACCGAGCCGTGTTGTTGAGCGCAGACGGCCCGGAAGCTGGCGTAGTAACAGTCCCTCGAGGCTTTTTGCTCTCCTTTGATAGTTTGGATTCCCCAGGGGGTGGGGAACTTGAGTGCCTGATGATATGACGAGGGAACAACCTTGAGCTCGTGAATCCAAGGCCTCCCTAGAATGGCGTTATGCGCGGAGGTAGCGTCTACGACTTGAAATCTCACGTCCAGGTTCAGCCCTCCGCAGTACATCGGCAACGTGATCTCGCCCATAGTTCGCTGCTGATCCCCGTTGAAACCATAAAGCGTCATGGTTACTGGTTCAACTTTGCTCATTGGGATCTGCATCTCTCTTAATGTTCGTAGGAACATAATGTTGGCGGAGCTGCCGTTGTCTACGAGTAACCTCTTTACTTGGCAGTTGGATATCAGGAGGGATATCACGAGCGCATCATGGTGTGGATGAACGAGCCCTGGCATGTCGTCAGAAGTAAACTCTATTGCCTCGTGCTGTTGCATGGGGCTAATATGGTTGATTTCCTGATTGAGAACCTGGCGAGCTCTTTTGGCTGCCAAGCGCGATCTTCCACTGATCTCTGACCCCCCCGGTGATAACATGGATCGTCCGCTCGACTGGAGGTGGTTTATTCTGAGGTTCCACATTCCCAGTGGGGTTGGCCTGCCTGCCTCTCGTCCAAGTATTCTTTCCTTTGTTGGTCAGATACTCGGTGAGGAAACCATTCTTCAGTAACTCAAGGACCTCCAAGCGTAGAGCTTGGCATTCCTCGGTCCTGTGGCCATGATCGTTGTGAAAGCCGCAGAACTTCTTCATATCTCCAGTCTTGGGGTCCGACTTCATCTTGGCAGGCCATTTTACAGCACCACCGAGTCCCTTAAGTACATTATTGACCAAGTAGTTTTGGTCAATACAGAGGTTGTAGGGTACCTCGCCAGGCCTTTGTGTACGGCTGTACGGATGGTCGCGCCGAGACCGACGCTCGCTTCTGAAGTCCTTGCGTTCCACGTATTTGGATCCCGATGAGCCTCCTCGGGACCGATCCTCTCGGCGATGGTCTGCGAGTTCGTAAGCTTTTTGCTCATTCAGTCGGGCAATACGGTTTGGTTCGTCTTCCTCCCAGTTGATTTCTGCCCAGGCCTGGGAAAGGACCGAGTCCATGTCATAGCAAGGGTGGCTGGTTAGATCGCGATAAAGCTTTGAAGACACATCCATGCCATTTTTGAATGCAAATACTGCCATCAGAGGGGGGCAGTTCGGTATAGAGGCGAGTTCCTGGTTGAACCGTCCCACGTATGATCTCAAAGACTCCCCCTTCTTGATGCGTATACTGTTGAGCGCATCCGGGTGCTTGGCTATGCATCGGCAGTTGGAGTACTGCTTCCTGAAGACCATGTGGAGCTCCGAGAACGTCAAGAAGGAGCTCCTTGGTAGGTTGACGAACCACTGAAGTGCTGGTCCAGTTAGACTCGCCCCGAAGCTTTTGCACATGCAGGCCTCGCGCAGTTTGCCCGAGATCGAGGTGGTCAACATCTTCTGTTTGTAGAGGGCTATATGGTCCTCCGGGTCGGTCGTACCATCATACAGCTGGAACGAAGGTGATGTGAATCTAGCTGGGACATCTGTGTTGGTGATGTCGGGCGTGAATAGCGAGTCAGCGTAGCTATCCCGCGGTATCAGCGAGTCTGGAGGGATGATCCCCGGGATGCGGCAAATGAGTTTCTCCAACCCAGCCATGCGTGCCTCAAGACGTTTCTCATACTCGCCTCGTGGCGGCTCGGTGGCGAGGCGGTCAGTCGGGCGGTAGTTTGTTGCCCCCGCAGGTCGGTGCCCTGGATCCAACGTCGCTGGAGTGTCAAGGTCGACCGCCTCCTCCAAGTCGTGGGCTAAGTTCTTGCGAGGATCCGACGGCTTCTCGCTTGTAAGGGGCTCCTCGATGAAGGGCCGCTTCTGGAGCACGCTCTCCTTGCGAAGCTGCTCGTTCTTCCTCCGCAGGGCATGATTAGTGTTGTGTAACTCCATAATTCTGGAGTCCATCTCCTTCGCTTGGCGCCGGCTCTCCTTAGCCTCCTCGGCCAGTCGTGCCAGGATTGTGTTCAACAGTTCCGGAGGTACGGCTTGGGCGCCGCTGGTTTGCAAAGTTTGCCGCACCAGTTCGTCCACGGGAATGAGGTCCTTTGATCCAGAGGGTCCCGAAGGGGGAGCCCTGGCCGTCTTCTTGGTCTGACTCCCAATCTTCTCATTGTTACCTGCCATCGAAAATAAACAGACAGAATAGTCCTAGAGGCCCCACGGTGGGCGCCAATTGTTGAGGTTCGAATTTCAGAAGTAGGAGCCCCTAGAACTTTATAAAGAACATGACAGATTACAATGAAAATAAACCGGGACGAGATTACGTAATCTAGATGTAAACCATCAAAATACTGGAGAAAGGATGAATCGTAAAGCGTGATTGCAGTAATTATTTTGACAGAGCTTGGGCAAGGTTTTTTACAAGCGATTCCCCCTCAAAAATGAAGCCCCAGACCTCTATTTATAGACAGGATAGAGGCAGGAGAGAGAATCTTAACCCTAGGCGTTGATCATTAACGGTTCGCCGCGAACCTCGGGGCGGTTACAGGTTTCTCGGGGTGGTTAGGGTTGCAACGGTCGAGCGCCGCCATGCTGTTAGGGTTTTACTCTTTGAAGCTCCTCGCCACCGGTGCTCTGAGCATATCGATACCGAAGCTCTTGCTTCCTCGGTGTAGAGGTCTTGACTTGGGATATTCTGCCGTTTCGCTGGTCCGTGTAGTGGGCTTCCTGTGTTGGGCTGAGTTATTCATTGGGCCTGGCCCTCACGGGCCTGGCCCCAACACCCTTAATTGAAGAATATTTTTTATAATTTCGCAGTCTAAAAAGTAAAATAAAAATATTTAAAAATAAAACCTGAAGTCAAAATGAATATAAAAGTTTCTAAATAAATCGAATAAAATATTAAAGTTTAGTTTTTCAAAATCAGAAACTTTGTTTTAGAAAACAAACAAATTCATATTTTTTGTATAGCATTTGTTTAAGAAACTTGAAAACTATATAGCGTCAAAATAGTATTCACGTTTTTTTTATGAGTGAAAACTTTAACTAATCATTTTTACTATGTAAAAATCTTAAATAATCATTTTTATCTGTATATTTAAGAAATAATCATATTCTTAAATTGCTCTTACTTTTAGATATGAATCCCACAATAATTTCTTTTGATTTATTATTTTTTTTTTAATATGATATAGCAGATAGTGTTATATTATTTGTGTCTAAAATTTTTAAATTAATGTGAATGACATTACAGTGTCGTTATTTTATAAGTATATTAATTAGGATATGAATTTTAATTTAATTATTAAAATAAATAAATTTAATTAAATTTTAAAAGTGTTAATTGCACAAGACAAAAACTGAAAAAGAAAATTCAATAAAAATTAGGAAATGCAAACTGTGCGATCAAATCTTTTTTCACTTCATTTTTTATTTTTCTTTTCATTATTTTGTGAAATCACAAACTATCCAAACACAATCGTGAGTAAATGAAATTGCAAACTATTTTTATATTATTAATTTAATATTTTTATAAAAATCGTTATTTTAATTTCTTTGTTTTTTGTTTCTTTAGCCAGTATATTTTAAATAAATAATAATTTATATTTTTATAAACGTAAAATCAAAATAAATTAGGTAAATGTAATTTTTAGTATTAATTTAAGTAATAATGAATGATTATGATAATAATTGGTTAAAATAAAAAACTGCAAAAAATAGGTCAATAATAGGGGTATTTATGGAAGTTCATTTAGTTTTGACCAATTATTGCATATCTAAATAGCACTGGTCATTTAAGGTTTTTAAATTATAAAAATGGCTATTTTAAAATATTTACACTTTTTTTATGCATGGTGCTTTACATTTTATCGATTATTCAAAATTATTTTATAATAAAATAAGTTTGAGTTGGTCTCCTGAGAGACGGTCTCACAATTTTTTATTGTAAGACGGATCAAGATCAATACTCATATACTAAAAAGGAACCAACCGACACCATCGTTCCACTGCCCCTTCACACACACCCCTTCTCTCTCTTCCTTCTCCCAAATCACACCCCACACATCTCTCCGTCGCCGCCACGCCGCTTATGAATATCTGATGGAGGCCGACCAAACCTCTTCCGCCTTCCGCCTTTGCACCCTCCATTGCCGATCACCAGTCATCATCCCCTAAAGCATCAAATACTCTCTTGCTCCCGCCTTTGAGGCCGATCATTTGTAGTGGCGCGGAGGTCCCTGTATTTGAATGGGAAAAGCAAGCCGACGAAGAGGGAAGTGGCAGCGGAGTTAGAAGAAACTCTAACGATGAGAGAATGATCGATTTTAGAGTCACAAAACGTAAATCCAGAATTCCACAATATTTTAGTGCAAGAGATGATGTATGATTCATAAGGTATGAAGGCGGAGGAGTAGCATAGTGGCAGAGTGTCGACGGCAGAAGAAGAGTAGGTGGTGGTGTCGCAAGAGGTAGCGGAGAAATGAGCTGGAGAAGGCACAATTTATAAAATAAAAATTGGGGAGGAAAATTGCATTACAGGAAGGAGGTTAAAGGAAGGAGGAGGAAATTGATTTATTTACTGAAAAATATTCATTAAAAAATACATTAATATAGGAAGAAATAAATTCGTTTCACAATTAAACATGATAAGACCATCTCATCTAAGACTTTGCCAATAAGTTTACATCAATTACAAGTTTATTTATAAATTATAATTTATTTATTCAGATTTTTTTATAAATACTTACCATTTTAGTTGAAATTAATCGATTTCTTATTTTTTAAATTATAACAAAACAAGAAATTAATTTTATTACAGTTTCGTTACTCGAAGTTTTTTTAGTTCTAGAGAATCACAACTTTGTTTGCCATAAATATCAACTTTTTGTTTTTACTTTTAACTTTAATTTTCCGACTTATTTATTAAAATGCATATGTTTTAATTAGTTTTTCTTAAATATGTTTATATTAATTTTGTAAGAAAGAGAAATTCAATAAACTACTGTATAAGTAAGGGTATAATGAGTAATATTTATCCCTTCTTCCACGATATCATAAGCATTTAAATGTTTTCAATATAATTTATTTTTGAGAATTTTGCAATGGATATTTACTTAAGAAATATTATTATTTGATTAATTATTTTAAAATAAAAAAGATCGATAATATGAACCTACATACTATAAATATTACAATAAGTTAGAAGTAGAATCATAAAACACCTAAAATTACAACATTCCATGAAATTTGATTATTTATATATATTTATATAAATTGTGATTACAATATATTCTATAATTCAATACAATGTACAGTTCTTTGACATTACAATATTTTACAAGTACCACTATTCCGAATTTCCGATGCTTAAAGTTAGGCAAGAATCAACACCACCTCTACCGAAACAAAAGCTATTTCTTCCAATTTCGTAATTTTCTATACATGTAAATATTCAAGGTCATCGAAGCTGAAAAATGAAGAATATAGATTTGGCTTCAATCACAATTCAACTTGGTGTTATCAACAAAGAATAATAGAGTTCCAAGATCTATTTCAGATAGAAATTCTTAATCCAAAACAAATTCACAGAATAATTATATTTAGATTTAACAAATATGGATATCTGATCCACACAACAAAAATGCAAAAGCCTCAAATCAGATTCAGGTTAAATTAATAATAAACTTTATTTTTAATTGAAATATAATATTTACTAAATTAATTTTATCATATTAGTTTAAATTTAAAGAAAACTTTAATTAGATTATAATTGTATAGTTTTGATTGGATTCTTAAAACATCAACAACCAAGGAATTTAAACTAAACCTATCAGATAAAGATCTAATCTTCACGAAATACCGCACCCATACTTTTTGCGGGATGTATAATCGGTTATACAATAAAACATGACTCTGATGTAGGAAAAAAAATTAATAAAACACCATGAAGGCGAGTTGAAGAATTCGGCGTGAGCTACAATAAATTATTCACAAAAAAGAAACAAACAGAAACTTAAAACGAAACTGTAAATAAATTAGAATCGAGTAAGAAAACAAATTAAAAACTAGAATTTAGAAGTTAAATATTGGCGCATCTGAATGCAATAGCTCAAAGGAAAAAAGCTATTGTCAGAATCTCAGCACCATGAATTTCTCTATGGGCAACGTACAGCGCTGTAAACACCATTACTATTGTAGAAAGTGCATCAGTGACTCTAATTTGTTGCCGTTGTAAAAACTAAACGCAATTGAAAAAAAAATTGTAAGGCTCAGAATTATAATGATTGTTTTGCATCAACAAGCCAAATGAAAGGGCTCTCAAAGTTTGATGGTATAATTAGACATCACCGCCTCTTCCGAAAGAAAACAAAACTGACATCAAGAAGTTTTTTAAAAAAATAAGATAATTAAACGGAGAATTATGAATGTGACCTCAGAGAATTTGGAGAAAGACACATCAACGAAGCCTTTTCGTAGAAAAGACACTCAGATGGTACGGACAATTCTCGATGCATCACCGGCCAACTTAAATTTTTGAAATTATGAAGTGCGCTGTGCGAGAGAAGGGAGATGGATTGAAGAAGAATAGTTTTTGTGTGCGCGCACCAATAAAGCATCAATGAAGATGGGTATTTAACTTTGATCGAAGAAAAACCCTAATTGTGGATACGCAGTACTATTTGACAAATATACCCTTGGTTGTTTCTGGGCTGTTTTCGTTTTGGGTTTAATTTTGGCCCTATAGTCTGTTTTTCTCTCTTTTTTCACCCTTATTTTCATATCGGTTTGGACTATGATAGCAACAACTTAATCACTTTGTTATTTAATTAATTTTTTTTCCGTTAATCTATCAGTTATCATCAACTTAAGCAAAATAATTTTCCAAAGTTTATTAATGATATTTAACCGCAATATTATATATAAATTTTTTATTTAGTTTTATTTTTATAATAAAATACTACTTCTAATTGAATTAATAAAAATACTACTTATATATGTATGATGACATTTATTTTGTCAGAATAATTGTTGACTTTAACTAAAATAAACAATTAAATATAAATAAATATTATTAAAGATATTTCAAATTAAATTAATATAAAAATATTACAAACGAAATTAATTCATTATATATATATATATATATATATATCAAAATTGATTTTTATTTTTAGAGAATTCAAATTACGAATTTTATTATATTTATTATTATGTTATTATAAAAAAATATATTAATTTCATTGTTATATCTATAAAAAATTTATGAAACAATAAAATATGATAAATGTTAAAATACTATTGGACTATCAATAAAAAATTAAAAATAATGACAAATGCCAAAATGCACTCCAAAATGTGGAGATACTCATCAAACTGGTATGCTGGACCACCATATGTCAATTATTCGATGACACTGAATCCCTTTTTCCTCATAGCATTAGTTCTCTGTTGAAAATAAGGGTCAACCGCTTTAAGGGCATTCACTAGAGGTGATCACGAGTCGAACTGAGCCAAGTATTGGCAAGCTCGAGCTCGATCAAGTTTGGGTTTTTGAGCTTGAGCTCGACTCGTTATCAAGCTTGTTAAAGCTCGAGCTTGATATTTTTATCAAGATTCATGGAAGCTCGATCGAGTTCGGTTTTTGAGCTCGATTTCAAGCTCAATTTAACTTGAAGCTTAAGTTTGACTCGAGCTCGATTTTTTTATTAAGCACAATACTTATGTTTAAAATTGCAGTATTTAACAATAAAACTTACACAAAACATATGTTTTCATAAAAATGAGTCTAGATCAAAATGGAATGAAAACATTAAACTTATAGCAAATAAATAAGTTTTACTTAAATCCGAATAATCTAAAAACATTGACGCAAATTCAAAACAACAAAATAAAATAATGCACAACGATCAGCCCGAAAAATGAACCTGCACCATTCAAAACAAGGTATTAATAACCACCTTAAAAGAAAATGGTAACAAGAATGAGTAAACAAAAAAACACAATAAATTATAAGCTAATAAATGGGTACGTACAACAATTGGAAACACAACACATCCTTTAAAAAAAAAGCATGCATCTCCACATCTGATCTATTTGTCAAGGTAGTCATAGAAGCCAATCTACGGTAAAATATCTATATGTCCAACTTCTATAAATTATGAATGACATTTATGGACTGGAACTCAGCTCAATCTCATAAAAATAATAAAATTCTCATAAAACTAACAAACCATCCAAGTCCAGAGCATTTTATATTTTTCTAATTACAAGGTATAAGAGATAAACAAATAAAAAACTCCGTAAGAATAATAAAATTTTTAAACAACTAATGAATCGTCCAAGCTTAGAGCATTTTATGTTTTTCTAATAGCAACATATAAACTAATAAATCACAATTATATTTCTATATTATTTTAATTATTTCTTTACCTTGAAACTTCAAGCAAGAGGTATTGTAATCTCCAAAGGCTTTTTCTCACCCTGCAAAAGTAAAAAATAAATTTTAATTACTAAAAAACTGAAATATATAATAGCATACACAAACTTACTTTATCTTTTTTCTTCAAACCATGAGGACTACTGTACCAATCACCACCACAAAATAATACTTGTACGGTATATGCAACCAATGATGCACGATAAGTATCAATGATACGGCTTCACGCACTGAAAGTAGCTTCTGAAGCCACAGTGGATATAGGAATAGCTAGTATATCACGAGTCATCTTAAATAAAATATGATCCTTCAAATTATTCACTGTCCCTCACTCTAAAGCATCAAATGGTGCCAAACTCTCATCACAAATATAACACCTTCTAAATAGATATCCAACTCTAACTTTTGTTGTTGAATGGTTTCAATGGATTTCATAAATTGAGCAAACTCACACCAACCAGAGGATGAGCCTTGAGTATTGTTTGAAAGACTCATGCTACCACCAACATTGCAGTCGCTTGGAGAAGTGTGTTCAGATTGAGTCTCAACCACATATTCATCAAATACATCATATAAAGCTTGCTTAATTTTGTGTATGTTCTCTCTAGATTGAACTTCAGAATATAGTTTTGGGAAGCTAAACTCAACAACTCGCATCTTGCATCTGGGATCCAAAATAGCAACTATAGCCATCAAGATATTTATCAAATTTTTGTTTCATAGCTCCCACCATGTTATGGATAAACAAATCTTCATTTTCATCAACAAATTTCTTATCCAACAACACCTTGATTCAATAAACTTCATTAAGAAACAAATTCGAAGTTGGATACTCATTTCGAGAGATAACATAAGTTGCTGAGTTGAACACCTCCAATATTGAACACACTTTCTCAACTTTGACCCAATTTTCATAGCCTGGACAACAAGTGTAGTGTGGGTGTGGCTCTCATTCTTCGTATCTTGGAAACACCTCTTTAAACTTGATTGCAGCTGACGACATCTCATATGTGGAATTCCAAAACAAATTTTCTATGAGGAAGTTGTAATTGTTGCACAATTTCAGAAAATATATTCAGTTGACCCTCAATGTAGATGATGAAAATCACACTCTCTTAGATGTTTGCAATGATATCGACAATCTTTGCCAGACCATCTTGAACCATAAGGTTCAAAATGGGTGCACAACACCGCACATGAAAAAACATTCCTCCACATAGTAGCTCCTAATTTGATATGATCCTTGTGGGTGGAATAAAAATCGTAGCCCAAGAACAAGAGTTGACACGATGCGAAAATGACTTAAACGGAAACAAAGGGGTCAGAATTCAGCACTCATAATTGCAACTAGGGGTGGAAATAGGCTGGGCCTAGGTAGGCTTTGCTCCGATAGGCCTGGGCCTGCGAAAAATTCACTAAATCTGGGTCTGGCTTATTTACTATCATAGACTTTTATAAAGGCCTTAGCCTGACCTTTTTAATGTTATAGGCCGGACTTCTAGCCTACTTGAGGCCTATTTAAGCCTATTTAAGTTAGAAATACATTATTTGTTTTATAAATTATATATATATATATATATATATATATATATATATATATATATATATACCTTAATAAAAATAAGAGAAACTACGTAAATCTATTTCAAACTTGAAATGAGTTCTTGAATCTAATTCGGACTTTAGAATATAAACTACTAGTATAAATATTCAAGTTGAATTAAATTATGAATTTAGTTTTTTACATGCAATAATAAATATATCTAATAATTATATAATATATTATTTAAGTAGGCCGGCCTGTTAGGCTTGAAAGACAGGATTTGAAGCCCGAGCCTAAGCCTGTTTAATTATATAGGCCATTAAAGAAGTCTAAGCCTAGCATTTTTATGAGGTAGGCCGAGCCTATGTAGGCTTTAAGTAGGTTGGGCCGTAGGCCCCTGTCAGGTAGCCTGGCCTATTTTCACTCCTAATTGCAACCCTTCAAAAGACGTATTCTAAACGAATCTCATATACACCCCAAGAAGCTGAAGAACTAGAGATGATAAATCGGTGAAGACGCCATAAACGGATGTGAAAGTTCGGTTGATAAGTCAATATTGAATTTCAAGGTACTCCATAGAAATTTAAGAGCTTTCAGATAATTGGAGAATAAAACTCACGAATATTATTAAACGGAAAACTGCATTACAATGAAAATATGAAGCCCTACATATAGGGAGAAAATCAAATATAATCTTAATCAAACTAGGAAATCAAATAAAATCCTAACAAATCAAGAAATCAAATCTTGCTTAAAAGCAAATCTAATAAATATCCAAGATATATCAAGACAAATTAAATTTTCTCTTTTCTTCAATGATATCTTGATATATCATTATCTCTCGTAAATCACAACTTCAATAATTTAATTAAATCCAAATGACTTAATTGAATTCTTCAATTTTGGGCCACCTTTATTATCATCATTCCCCTCCTCTTCAAATGGATTTGTCCTCAAATCCAAGTTTGCACCAGATTCAATTGACTATCTACATTGCCATTGGTTGGCATATTCGGCGCATCATCATGTTCAGACTCTGGCAAGACTCTGGCAATTGCTTATCCTCATGCATCTTTCTTTTCGGAATAGTAGTTCTTGTAGAAATAAACTTATGAACTATTTCCCTCTCAACCTTCACCTCCACTTCCTTCACTAATTTCAAACCCTCATGTATATCCACTTTACTCTATACACTCAAAGTTTTACTAGTAACAACAGCGAGTACAAAAGGAATAGCGTTCTCTTCCTTAACTTCATCAAGATTATCCAATGGTGTATAAACTACTAAGTCTTTTTCGTTGGTCTCTTGTCAATGACTTTGTATACCCAAAATTGGACTAGTAATGATAGTAAGTGTAGTCTGAACTTCGATCTCTTCATTTTCTTCAATGGGACTCTCTAAAGGTGTAGTAGCTCATATATCCTCTTCTTTAGACTTTTGAGTTGATGCAATCATTGACTCAGACTCAAATGTCACCAATGCCTGCTCCACCAATGTTTGAAGCTTTTCGAATGAGAAATAACTACCTAGTAGGATATTGCTCATATTTTTGCTTTTAATCCTCCTTCTTTAGAACTGATTCTAAATTTTGATGGCTATGTGAATCATGTCCTCCAAGTCCTCATAATGTTGCAGCTCCAATCTTTCTTGGCTATCCCAATTTAATCCAGCAAAAAAAAAAATTTCATTGTTATTTCATATTACTCACTGATATTGGCTCGAATCATGTCTTCCACACTTTCAGATCCTTACCTCAAATTCTGCAACTTGTAATACAATTGTCGATTGTAATAATCAGGTATAAAATGTTTTCTCATTACTATATTTAAATCTTTCCAAGTCTAGATGGAAGATCTTGAAGCCCACTCTTTTCACACAAGAACCGATCCCACCAAGTAAGTGCATAATCAGTAAACACCACCATCGCCAAATCGACCTTTATGAGCTCAGAATAGTAATGTTCTTTAAAGATAAGCTCAAGATTCCTCTCCCAATTAAGGTATAACTCGAGATCATTCATTCCTTGAAAAATAAGAATGTTCATCTTTTTGTTGCCCAAATAATCATCATCTTGAACTCTTCCTCTTCCAATCTTACGATTATTACGGTGGTCCTCCAATGCATCAAGATTGATGCAACATCTTCATATACCTCATTTGAAGTTTAGCATCATCATCTCTATCCTCATATTCAGTTTTAGCCATTCAGAATAAAAAGGTTAGTTTGAAAAAAAAAGTATGTCTCACCACCTCACAAGCTCTTGTGTATCACTCAAATTATGGCTTTCTCAATCCCTCTGTGAGATATGGATAAATATAAATGGGTTATATATGGATAGATAAGGATAAATATAAGGATATATAAGAATAATAATTTGATGAGATATATATTGATAAATATGGATGAGATATATGAATAGATATGGATAAATAAAAATGAGATATATGGATAAATATGAGTGATATAGATATTGATAGATATGGATATATATGAATGAGATAAATATGATTAGATATTGATAAAACATATGTGGATAGATATCAATAGATATGAATAAATATGGGTGAGAATGAATATAAATGAATATATATGGATGGGAATAAATAAATAAGGAAAGATATTGATTAGAATGAATAGATATCAATGATATATATATTAAGAGGAAAAAATGAAAATTAATATAATAATATGAAAAACTGAAAATAATAATTATAATAATAATAAAAATGAAATATTAATAAAAATTATTGAAAAATTATACGACTCAATATGCAGACACGAGGACAAAAGATGATGGATGATAAAGACTCAATTTTTTTTACACACAAAACAAGAGCAGACACTGAATTAAACTGTAAGGAAAAGAAAAAGAAAGACACGACCTGGCTCTGGATACCAAAATGATACGGAAAACGAAGACACGACCTAGCTCTGGATACCAAAATGATAAGGACCCTCGTGGGTGGAATAAGAATCGTAGCCCAGGAACAAGAGTTGACACGGCGCAAAAACGACTCAAGCGGAAACAAAGGGGTGGGAATTCAACACTCCTAATTACAACCCTTCAAATGACGTATTCCAGACGAATCTCATATACGCCCCAAGAAGCTGAAGAACTAGAGATGATGAATCGGTGAAGACGCCACAAACGGATGTGAAAGTCTGGTTGATTAGTCAATATTGAATTTCAAGATACTCCACAAAAATTCAAGAGCTTTCAGATAATTGGAGAATAAAACTCACGAATATTATTAAACTTAAAACTGCATTACAATGAAAATATGAAGTCCTATATATAGAGAGAAAATCAAATTGAATCCTAATCAAACTAGGAAATCAAATCAAATCCGAACAAATCTAGAAATCAAATCTTGCTAAAAATCAAATCTAATAAATAAACAAGATATATCAAGACAAATTAAATCTTCTCTTTTCTTCAACGATATCTTGATATATCATTATCTCTCATAAATCACAATTTTAATAATTTAATTAAATCCAGATGACTTAATTGAATTCTTCAATTTTGGACCACCTTTATTCTCATCATTATTCCTAGAGAATGTTTCTGTTAAGATTCTTATGGCATAATCATTCTTTGAAGCATTATCCACCGAGACTGTAAATACTTTGTTTCAATACTCCACTCCTTCATACACTTGAAAAAACTATTGACTATCTCGATGCCACGATGAGGAGGAGGTAGATGAACAAAGCTGAGTACTCTCTTTTACAACTTCTAATTGGAGTCAATAAAATGACTGGTAAGAACCATGTATTCAAGTTTTTGATTGTTGGATCTCCACAAATCCGTAGTCACACTGATTTTATTGATGTTCTTTAGCTACAACATCAATCTCTTTTTCAAAATTTCATACACTTGCACACAATCTTTCTTGATTGTGAAACATGAAATTTTCTCCCAATCTCATATTCCACGTCTCTGCATCATATTAAACCCTTCTTCTTTCACAATTGTAAATAGATGCTCATGCAAATGAATTCAATGTGCAATTGCCTCTCGCATTTTTTCCATGTCAAAACTTTTCATGTTGGTGTCACTATTCCAGCATCAAATGTGTTCTATGATGGTTGTAGACAAATATTTTTTCATTGCCTCTGAAATATCTTTTACCTCATGCGTCCATCTAAATGCCTTGAAAGGTGGGTAGTACTCCTACTCTTCATTACAGATAATTGAGGCTTACAGTGCATGCATTAAGCTTTCTTCACACCTTAAGTTTCAACTTCCCTAAACTCTATCGAAACTTTAGAAGTTATTTGTCTTTTCTTTTGACTCAAATTGAACATCATCTCCTCCTTCATCATTTCCACCATCATTTGATCTAGTATTTGTAGTGGCTTTGATCATCAATTGAATCTTGCAATTGAGGATTATTCGCCATTATAAAAGATACTTCAGGTGGATAGAATGACATGTTTTCTGCAAAATAATTAGAGCACCACAAACAATCTATAATGTAGATAACTTTCGTACTGTATTTATTCCCTCGACTCGACAATGGCAGAAAGTTGGAGTCGTTATAGACGATTTTATAATTTTCTTTTATTTTTTAATTTTTAAATACACATATGATTTTGAAGTTTTTATTTTATTTTAGTATTTTTAAAAACCTTCTATGCTCTACACGATTTGATAATTTTTTTTAAAAATTTTCATATTTTTAGAAAATCGACTATTTTGATATTTTATTTAATTTTATTATTTTTTAGAGAAATCGTTTATAATATAGACGATTTATATCTTTTTTTATTTTTAACTCTAATCGATTAATCTGAATTAATTATTTTGCTGACTGTAAACCGTCTTTGGTGTAGATGGTTTTGTTCAATTTAATTGAAACCGTCTCCAACATAGACGGTTAGTCTATAATTTCCACATTCTAAAATCCTTTTTTTTTTTTTTTGTTTTTACACCTTAAAATACGAGTATAGATTGTAAATCTTCTCTAGTATTGACTGAAGTAAGATATATTTAATTAAACTTTTTGTTTACCCAAAATCCATTTTTATATTCGATGTTAATACAGTTCCATCCAAAGCAATTCAAAAAATTATTCCTTAATTTTATTTTCATCTATAGTATTGGATTATACACTAGGAAAATCTTTATTTTATATATCTATTCGGCTAATATGATCATGACTTATAAACTTTACGTTTGAGGATTTTTTTATTCAAACAAAATAATTAAATTTTAAATTATAAAACATTCGTTTCTTAAAATCATGGATTATATACTATATTTATCTTTTGTTATAATTTTTAATATTACTCATTTAACTATAAATTATTATAATTATTTCAATATATAACAAAATATTTTCTCACTGGAAGGGCCAAACTTTGATTCTCCAATTGTTAAATTTGAGCTTCATATTAATCACATTAAAAAACCCTAAAATCCTGTCAACACAATTACTAGAGTAGAGCTTTCAATTCTTCAGTAAATAAATTGTTTGTATTTTGTCATTTGGTTTTGTGTAGGTTGACGAACTATTGGAGCGTTGGACCGGTGAGGCTAGACCCGAAGCTTTTGCACAAACATGCTTCACGAAGGTTTGCTGGAATGGAGGTGGTTAGTATTTTTTGTTTGTAGAGGGCAACGTGGTCTTCAGAGTCCGTCATCCCGTCATTTAATGTGAAGGACGGGGGAGCAAACTTTGCTGGGATGTCAGTGTTTGTGATGCCTGGCATGAACGACGAGTCGGTGTAACTGTTGCGCGGGATCATCGGGTCCATGGGTAGAGCACCCGAGATCCTGGTCAACAGCGTTTTGAACATGGACATGCGTGCCTCGAGGCACTTCTCAAACTCACTCCTCGGGTCGAGTCTTCTCTCCCAATCGCCAGCGAACTGCAGGATCGGCCTAGTTATCATCCTACTCGAGGTATTATTCTATGTGCCTGCCTCTTGAGGGGGGTCGATGTTGACCACTAGATCGAGATCGCTTGCAATTTTTCTACGCGGGTCGATTTACTTTATGCTGGTCGAGTCGGGCTTCTCGATGATCGAGCGACTCTTGAGAGTCTCCACCTCTTTGCGTAGGTGGTGGTTTTCCTTGCACAATTCATGGTTTGTTGCGTGGAGTTTCATGACCCAGGTGTTCATTTCCTTCATCTGGCGCTAACTTCCTCCATTTCTTTGGCGAAATGGGCCAACATCGCGTTCACCATTTCCGGTGGCACAAGTTGCATGCCGGTTGCTTGTTGGGTTCGCTGGACTAATTCGTCAAAGGGAATGAGCTCGATTGCGCCCTCCAGCCCCGTGGGAAGCTCACCGTTTCTCTCGTTATTACCTTCCATCGAATCAAAAAAAGGAATTCCAAGGGCCCCACGGTGGGCACCAAATGTTGAGGTTTGATTTATCGGAATAAATGGAGCCTTCGGAATTAAGTGAGAGATAACAAATAATAATAAGAGGGGTAATTGATAAAGAGCAAAACAACATATAAATAATAGCGGAATAAGATTGACAGCAATGAGGTGAATAGTGCAAGGTGAGCTTCGTATTAAAATCGTGAGCTCTGGAGCGATTTTGACAGCGTTACAACGTGAATTTTACAATGGAAAAAAGATATCAAAATATGAACTCTCAACCCCTATTTATAGACAGGATAGGGGTAGGAATGTCGGCCTAACCCTAGTTTTCGGCGAGTTCGTGCTTGCTGTGATTTTCGGAGCGGTTCCATGTTTCTTGGGATCAGTTAGGGTTTCCAATGGTCGTGCACTATCGGGCTTTCTTAGATTCCACGCCCTCCTTGCCACCGTCCCCCAGATGGGGTCGGTGTCGAGGAGCTCTATGGGTCGGCATCGACCTCTTGACTTAGGTAATTCCGGATCCTCCCTCACTATAAATGGGCATGGGACTTTGGATCGGCAGTTGCTTGGGCCGTTGAGCTTAGTGGGTCTGAACCTCTAGGGCTTGGCCCCAACATAGATTCCGAGGGAATTATATATGAAGTTGTTGCTGATGTGCAAATGCAAATACACTAGTATTGACTGAAGTAAGATATATTTAATGGAACTTTTTGTTACCCAAAACCCATTTTCAAACTTGAAGTCAATACAATTCCATACAAATCAATTCCCAAAATCATTTCTTAATTTTGGGGAAAATATGGAATTTTATCAAAAAAAAAATTACTTGGAATTTTATTTAAAGTTTTATCCATTAAAGAATTTTATTCAAAAGAATTTTCAGTTTGAGAATCTTATCCGTTAGAAAATTTTATCCAACAGAATTTTTTATTTGAGAATTTTATCCAACTTGACTGACAATAGTTTTTTCACAAGAGCTAGGTTGTGCAATTTAGGTTTTTAATTAATTTAGAGAAAAATACACATGTAAAACACTTTTATTTGATTCATAATAAAATAATTATCATCAATTAAGTTGGATAAAACTCCTAAAAAAATTGGAATAAAATTCCCTAGCGGATAAAACTCCGAGAAGTAAAAACTTTTTGAATAAAATTATATATTTTTCATTAATAGTATTAGTATCTATAATATTGGATTATACACTTCGAAAATCTCTATTTTATCTATAAGGCTAAGATTGTCATGAATTATAAACTTTTTGTAATCAAAATACATTCGAGGATTTGTTTATTCAACAAAATAATTAAATTTTTAATTATAAAGCATCCCTTTCTTAAAACCATGGACTAAAATTATCTTTCGCTATAATTTTTTATATTACTCATTTAAAATTGTAAACTATAATAAATTATTTCAAGTGAGAATGCTTGTAAATTTTTTTCTTTTTTTTTCAAAATATAACATAAAATATATTTTCTCACCGGAAGGCCAAACTTTGATTCACGAATTATTAAATTTGAGCTCCTAGTCACATCCAAAAAACTCTAATATTCTGCCACTCATGAATTACCAAACTACTAAGCTAATTTCCTTTCTTTAGTAAAAAACTGTTTGCAATTTCTGATTTAATTTTGTTTGTGTTAGCTAGTGAGCAGTTTATACAAAGAACATTAATTTAATAAAATCAATAAAAAATAAATAAATAAAAGTTATGATGAAATTAAGTAATTACATAGAACTAATTAAAGAATGTTGGAATATAGTGTTTGGCGGGAATTACAAGCGCAGATAATGTATATATGAATCTATGAGAGGCGGAATTCTGGCGGCGTTGGACAATCGTCGGATATCATCCATTGCACAATGTGAGAATCATCCATGTTGATATTGTTGGTGGATTCAACTTCTTCAATGGCGGATTTGAATTTCTTGCAAGCAGTAGTGGTACTGGTAGTGGCCTCCTCTTGTTGGACGGGCCTCTTCATGTAGCGGCAGCGGGGAGCCTCCTTGATGGTCTTGGTGATCTTGCAAAATACGACGTCGTTGTTGTTTCTTCTTCTTCCTCCATAAACACAGCTGAGAGAGTATTCATGCATGTTCCACTCCCCCATACCCTCAGCCTCAGGGCAATTGCCCGGTCTGAATTTCAAGGTCCTCACGTATCCGATGATGTATCCCTTTTCCGAATGCCGGATTGCCCTGGGACCCGTCTCCCCCTCCCATGTGCCTTTGCCCGCCTTTCTTGAATACCGCTTCGACGCCGAAGACTTGGTCAGGTTGGTGAACACGAAAGTAGTCTTCTTGGTGGTGCCACTGCCTTCTGCTGTCCAGCACCCCTCCTCCTCCTTGAAAACCTCCCACGGCGCTGCGTTATCACCGTAGACGTTCTTCTCCAATATCTGGGTGCGTGGCAGCGGAAACCCTATGGATTTGGGGAGCAGGAAGCCTCGGATGATTACTTCATCACTCGGGTTGAACCTCCATCCTGGACCAACACCTACGTTACTACTCATCTTGTTTCTGTGATTTTCTGATTCTCTCCTCCTCCTCCTCCTCTTCTTTTTCTTCTTCTTCTTCTTCTTCTTCTTCTTCTTCTTCTTCTTCTTCTT